>JAVGVS010000547.1:150551-224728 GCA_032718565.1 Distichodus sexfasciatus | reverse complement strand
ATGCAACCCGCAGGGCGCGCGTAGAATAATTACGCTAAGTTCGGTTGAATAAACAAACCCGCAGGCGACAAACCTCCACCCCTACCTCAAAAACAGCCAATCACATCGCTTGATAATGTCTAGAGCTGGGAGTGACAAGCGAACAGCCAATCACGTCGCAGAGATAACGTCTGGCGCTGGGAGTGACAAGCGAACAGCCAATCACGTCGCAGGAGCTGGGAGTGACAAGCGAACAGCCAATCATGTAACCGCTGGTGTGTTGGGACGCGGGATCAACAGGTACTGAAACGGCGTTAAGTGAAATAATGGGGCTAGGGTTGCCAATATATTTTTTTGTAATGTAAGTAATATAAGTATTATAATATCGAAACTCCGTTTTGTTTAATAAGTGCATGAAAACTACTCAATTCGAGATCGGGAATACGACACGCTTTGTTATTTTCTCTCTTCGTAAAACGCTGTTATCACTTCTGCTGCATTTCCACAGCAACCGAGATCTGATGTGTTTGACGCACCTCAAGGATTACTCCCAAATGATTACATTTACACGACGCCTTTTAATTTCATAATTAATCATTTCAACAACAATTTACATGTTGACAGAAATGTTAAAACTTACGTCATTGTGTAGATTGTAGTTGTGCACTCCACTCCACTTCTCTTCTTGTGTTTTAAGACATAATTTTTGGATAATTTTAGTTTTCTCCACTTGACTGCTGTTACAATTTTTGCACATATTAAACTCCCCACATAGCGAGCTTAGACTTTACAGAGAAAGTTATTATTTAATACACTGCCTGTTTCTAATTTCATATTGATCTGCATTCAATGCAAAATTCCAGAACTGTAACTAAATTCCACATTCCACAATCAGATTTTTCTCTAAAGTAGTTTATATTTTATAGACTAGTTATATATGTGTATTTTATGTATCTTATTTGTTCTGTATCTCTCTGTATACTACAGCTGAGATGACAAAGTTGACTTTGCATTTACTTTGATTAAACTAATATTCATTTGTAAAATTCATGTGATGTCTAGGTGAGTGAAAAAAATTGTGTTTCTTGAGATATTTTTTAAATCCTCTAATTATCAGAAGTATAAAAATCTAGTATCATCCAGATCCTAAAACATACTATAGTAGCACCACAATAACTTAATTTATGGCACTTCATTTTCACAGAACATTCATCGAGTTTATAGTTTGCTTATGTGGTTTAACTGGAATAATAAATCAACAATAAATTGGTTCCTTTAATCGGGGGAGTGTGAAATTAGTCTGCAAATAGCTTCTTCTCCCATAAAGAGACTCCGCAACTTGTTTCTTTCTGAGCGAACCACTCGGCAGTATCGCTAAAACGCAGCGCTCTGCACTACGCCGTGCCAGGGAAAGACAATGCAGCACTTTTTAATTGCACCCAAGTGGATTGTTGGCTAGACGGAGCAGCGGCTCGAGGTCAGCTGAGAATTGAGCAGGCTGTGAAGAGGGTGCTAATGCCGGGGCTAAATCACATCTGCATCATCTCGAGGCGGTGGCAGCGTTCCCTGAAAAACGGCCAAACTTCCAACAGCGATCAGCAAACTGCTGAGAAAAAGAAAAAAATCAGCCACTGCCTTCGACATTTACACCTGACATCGACACCATAAGGCTCTGGGCAGGGGCGGAACATTATCTCATAAATGATTGTATAAAATACCTTACGTTGAATAAAAATGACTGATGGTACAACTCAGTGAATCAAAGCGATATTTAGACTTGTATATTTTTCTGAATTTGCTCACAGTCAGACGGATAGAACAAATGATAACGGGATAGACAGATGGACAGAAAGGCAGTTTGATGCATAATTAGGTAAATTAAAAAGCATGGCAACACAAAGAGCGAAGATGAGAGAAATGCAGACAGATGGACAAACATATGGGAACATAGACAGATACACAAAGACAGAGAAATATACACACGATTGAGAGACAGATAGAAAGACAAACTGACATAGACACATATTAAAAAAAATTATAATAAGCAATAGACAGAAACATGCAGATAGGCAGGCAGGCAGTGAGATCTGGCTGCCTTTAATCTGGCTTCAAAGTCGATTTTTCTCCCTTCTGCATCCTAAATAAATCATACTGTGATCTTCAGATGCAAAAAATAAATCATGGTGAAAATTTCCCCATCATTTCATCAACAGTAAAGTGTGTAACTCTGTTTAGTGTGTAATTTTTGCAGTTTTCCCAAATGTTAGCTCAGAATTATTCCCCATGCCACTCTAGAATCTAACAGCAGGCATCACTGTGCCTTTGTGCCATCTATACTGTAATATGTCCTGGCAATTAATAAAAAATTAACCGACATTAACAACCTTTAATAGACATAATTTGAGTGTGATTATTATTTTAATTATTGAAAAAAAAATCTGGTTCTTTTTAACCAATTTTGTTAATAATCTGCTCAGTCTATGTACCGTCCGTGTAAATATGCAACTCAATCAATATTTAAAAATCACAAAAATATGCATCAGAAAAAAATCTAAACTTTAATAGATGAGCATATTTACTGTCCAACCCTTATCAAATGGCAAAAGAACAAAAACTAAAAGAATTGTTCATTAATCATAGTCGAGGTAAAATGTTTAATTAACCGTGATAGTGATTGGAGGTCGTATCGTCCAGCCCTAGTCTGAGCCACGCTGATGTGGAATTCACCGTGTCATTTTTACAGTTTCGCCAACTGTTCGTTCAGGATTATTCCACACGCCACTCAGTCTGGAGTATAAGAGCAGGCATCACTGTACCTTTGTGCCATCTATACTGTATAGTGTGTGTGTGTGTGTCCTTGAATTTCTGTTGACAGGCCTTAAGGGTATTTTTAGCCATGGTGGGGGACAAGGCAGCAGGTGGACTCTCGTACAAAAAAGCAAGGTCAGCCACCCTCGCAACTGAACACACACAGACGCTGGACATCCGTCCGATTTTTGGCCCAACGCTCCATGAGGAAGCCGAAAAGGAGAGGAAAAGCACCCGGAAATGCGATCCAAACCTTACGCCTCTCGCAGGATCCCGAAACAGACACGATTAAACCACAAAACGGGTTTAGCGGTCAGCAGGACGGGGGCGGCTGGAGGCTGCAATCAACATCGAAAGAGCAGATTGCAGAAACCGTCTCGGATGCCAAAAACACCAACACCAACACCAGGCACTTTCAGGCTCGGGTTATGTTCGCAACGCTTGTGTTGTGCCAGCTGTGCACCCTCTCTCGTAATATTAATCTGGCAATTATTCACACACAGGTGCTTAGTACGGTACATAAAGTAGGGCCGTGCGATATGACCAAAATCTCATATCCCGATAACGATATGTATCACAATATAGAACATTTTCTGTAAATTCAGTGGAACTTTCGCAAGTAAAATCTTACGTCTTATGCCAAAGGTTTCACAATTCGCCTTTACTTTTTACGCAACCGACAGTAAAACACCAGTTTTTATGCGGTTTTATTAGTTAACAGTCCAAGTTTTTGCAGCACTCTAATGCATCAGTCCTTTTTTATGCCATTGAAAACGACGGCACTTTTTACAGCGCTCTGTTAAGGTGGTTTTATTATGAATTGTTGTACCTTTCCACGTTCCGTACATCTGAGCGCGAGGGTGCGGAGTGTAGGCAGAGTTGAGCACGTACAGACGCTCAGAATTAAGCCACAAATTATTGCAGTAAAGTGTATTTGGTAGGTGGTGCACGATTCAAAAAAATCTCAGAATTCGATTTGGATTCAAAGGCTCACGATTCGTAAACGATTCATGATTCAATACATAAATGAATTTGACTCCAGATTGCTGTTTTGAGTTACTTTTCCCATTTGACTGCGGCAGATCAACAGAAAGATCAAACCGAGTCAAACGTAATTTAAGGTTAGGGTTATGAACGCATGAATCGGTTCTGAATCGACAGAAAAAGAATTGCGATTCAATTTGATTCGACTCAATATTTCGCCACACCGCCAAGATTCAAAGGTTCCACTATGCACTCAGAGTTAAGCCACAAATTATTGCAGTAAAGTGTATTTGGTAGTGGTGCACGATTCAGAAAATCTCACAATTTGTTTCGGATTCAAGGGCTCACGATTCGTAAACGATTCACGATATGTAAATGAATTTGATTCCAGATTGCTGTTTTGAGTTACTTTTGCCATTTGACTGTGATCAGATCACACCCAGTCAAATGTAATTGAAGATGAGGGTTATGAACGCATGAATCGACAGAAAAAGAATCGTGATTCGATTTGATTTGACTCAATATTCTGCCACGCCGTCAAATAAAGAATTTCGTCGTCTGATATCATATCGCACAGACCCTAACATGAGGTTGAGGCAAACCCCGCAAAATGAGGAGGAAAGGTTTGGAGCCCCAAAAATATAGTGAAAGTGAGTGATTATTTGTCATTGTGAACACAGCACAGCACACACTGCATCATAACCACACATAACCTCGGCATTTGACCCATCCGTGAAGCAGCAGTGGGCAGCTAACAAGCGCCCGGGGAGCAGTGCTTGGGGACGGTACCTCAGTGGTGACTTTACCGGCCCTGGATTGGAACCTGCGACCTTCTGACCATAGGGCGAACACCCTACCGTTACACCACCAGCTGGCACTGCCAATATATCATAAAATATGACAAAAATATCATAAAACGTGGCTAATACGTTTTAAATCATTCCAATCAAGACACATGCAGTTTGCATTATCGCAGGCGTAACCACCTCGTATTCTGATCAGAATAAAATGCAAAATTGACCTTTTGACTGGACATTTTTGTTCGATATTTGGAATCAAACGTGCCAATCGATCCATAATATCTTCGGATCGGCTCGGATCACTTCATTTCGATGTGTAAATTAACAGCCGGTTCCAAATAACCACACGATCTCACCCTAAATGAGAGAAAGCCAGGCGCGTGTGAATCAAGACAAATATCAGCGTTCCGCTTCAAACCCACATCCGGAGCCTGGCATTAAGCACTGCTTGATGAAATATTCCAACACCCCCGAGTGGAGAAATGCAATATTAAACGATCTCCTGCATCCTCCAGCTGCCACGCCAGCTCTCACCTCAGATGCTCTGAACACACACGCGCACGCAACGCAGCCACCCACACGCTCACCGCACGCCCCTCGTTTCGGCTCTAAGTGAAGCGGTGAGTGCTGTGCACCCGCTGGCCTTGTCAAACTCGGAGTAAAAGCAAAGCGGCGGGGAAGCCGAGCCCTGAAAACGCGTCGACGCTTCCGGTTGAACTGCGCAAGCTACCACGCGGCGCCGTTAACCAGGGCTGGATATCGGCAGGAAAAAATCGGTGGGAAACTACACGTCTTTTTAGCGACAGGTTTATTTCCTTCCTTGTTTCTTGTTACGTTTTATACTCCATCGTTTATTTCGTGGTTTGGACGAGGGTTTGCTGTAGTCACCATGGCGCCACCTGGATGCAGGCGCAGAGAATACTATGGCGTTACATCACCCTAACTGTGACGGTACCTTGCTCTCGAATACCTCGGTGGTAACTTTCCCGGATTCGAACCAGCGACGTTCTGACCGCGGGGCGCACGCCTGACCATTTCGCCACCAACTGCCCGGCAAGGGCTAAAAAACACTCCCCGCGCTTGCACTCAAGATCTCCGCAAACCGCCTTTTTACGTCGTTACTAGAGCGAAAAGTAAAAAGCGCCGCCTATTTTGCGCCGTAAAAAACTAGAGGGTTTGTTCTTCCGTTTGTCTCTACTTAGGCCTCGTCCACACGGACGGTCGAAATGAACGCCCTCTGAACGCCATACGCGTTTTTGCTGCGTTTTGTAGCTGCGTTCGATTGGTGTTTCACTGGCGTTCGCAATAGCGCTTCACAGGCGTTCGCAATAGCATCGTTTTCCTCTCGTCCGTCGGGATTTCGACGCCAAGAAAACGTTGCATGCAGCGTTTATTTGACGCCACCCGAACGCGCAGCCGGCCGAATGCCGGTGCTGAATGCCGGTGCTGAATGCCCGTGTGGACGCTTCGATTTGCTCCAATGAGCAAAAAAACGGTCGGCGTTCAGTCGGCGCTCGCAACTGACTGAAGACAGTTGTTGATTTAAGACCAGCTTTACAGCTTTACGTCCCATCGTACGCCCCTCTGGCAGTTGGTGGCGTAACGGTAGGGTGTTCGCCGCGTGGTCACAGGGTCGCAGGTTCGAATCCAGGGCCGGTAAAGTTACCACTGAGGTACTCATGAGCAAGGTACCGTCCCCAAGCACTGCTCCCCGGGCTCTTGTTAGCTGCCCACTGCTCCTTCACGGATGGGTCAAATGCAGAGGTCACATGTGGTGCCCTGCGGTGTGTTGGCGCCTGCCCAGGGCTGGTCCCCGCGTTGCCCCCGAAAGTTGCCAGGATAGGCTCCGGGCCTCCCGCGACCCCAGTTGGGATTAGGTGGTTTGGAAAATGAACGAATGAATGTGCTGTGCTGTGGTGCGTTCACAATGACAAATAATCACTCACTTTCACATAAGCACGTCTAGTAAATGCTTTAAATGTAAACGTCGAGCGTTTTCAACAGCGTAAAAAGCACAAACATATATAAACGCTGTTTTAACAAATAACGCACAAAAAAAAAACGAGTGTTTTACTGTCAAATTTAGGCAAAAATTGCGGCATCTTTGGCGTTCCACATCAGCACGTGTGGAGTGTTTGGAGCGCAGGTGTAGACAGACGCGTGAGCGCACGGACGTGCAATTTCGCTGGCGAAGGTTCCACTGCCTTTGCAGAAAATGTGAGAAAAGTAGCGACCGTACATTCGCTTTATTCCTTGACCCAGACAAACATGGAATTTGTTGGCGAAGAAAGAGAGTAAAACAGCGATAAAGACTGAACTTGCCGCAGCCCGGTATTGACAAATTGAACACAGCCATAACGAGTCTCCTGACGGGAGCTGCTGCTGTTAATTAAAACGCAGAGAAGCCAAATCTGGGCCACGGCGTCTCTTTCGCACCCGATTACAGCTGACACGGAGGCATGAAGTTAGGGCTTTGGAATGAAATAAACGCCGTGAAACGGCGCCGTCACGTACCGGGGGTAGAAAAGAGGACGATAACGGCCAAGTTGTGGCCCTCGCACGGAAAGCAGCGGAATAAAGAACGAGAGCGTCGGCGCGTCCATGTCTGCCTTCACGCCTCTCCGGTCTCGGGGGGCGGCCGCTCACCGACTCTTCTTCACGCGGCCGCTAGCAGCACAAGCTCCCGCCAGAACCCTGCATTATTCATGCCGTTAATGGTCCTAAATGATTAAAGGAGACGCGAGGAGGAGAGCGAAACAACCAAGCCGTTCTTGCCGAGCGAAAACGGCGAAACGGCTGAGAGGCTGGCCGGTTCATCGGAAATGAATGCGACGTTCAGAAACTCGAATCGTCAGAATCTTTGCCTGTGACAATTTTTAAATATTTGACTGACTCCGTCCCGTTCAGTTTGAGCGAGTGACGGTTTGTCATCGTGAACACACCGCCGCACGGCACACAGTGCCCCACAACGAGATGTGACCTCTGCATTTGACCCGTCTGTGAAGGAGCAGTGGGCAGCGCCCGGGAAAAGCAGCGTTTAGGGACGGTACCTTGCTCATGAGTACCTCAGTAGTACGTTTACCGGTCCGGGATCCAAACCGATGTATCTGCCGACGCCGATAAACGAGGAAGGCAGAGCTGAGCAGAGCGGAAATGCAATAACGTATGCTCGCCACTGCACGCTCACAATGTTGGTGCGAAAAGAACGTTCGAACACAGCGACAAGTCATGCGAGCGTGTGACGCTGCGTGTGCACTACCTAGTGCGTAGAGAGCCGTTAAGCTGCAACCTGAGATGTATACTACCAGAGCATCTTGCCTACCATACTAGTAAGTGCAGTAGCATTCGGCTCAGGACACAGGCCCATGTGAGAGTAAAACAAGCACGGGATTTCGCTTGTGAACGTTGCACGGCGCGCTCCGAATTTTGGTGCAAAGTAACGCCACACATTTTAAGACAGAAGGCGCAGGAAGTAGAAAATCCCACCTCGGACTTTGGACATGCCTGGCACAAGCGTTACGCTTCCGACGTAAAATAAATGCGTCATAAAATATCGGGCAAATCTAAGGTCTGGCCCGATGTCGATGTCAATCGATCCCGATATGGTTCCGATATTATCGTGCATCTCTAGTAATTAAAAAATAATAATAATTTCACTTCATAAGGTACTTCCTAGTAAAAGATGCGGGTTGTTTCTATACTTGTACGTTAATGGGGCAAAAATTCCATTAAAATGTTAAAAAAGTGACAAGTGAAATGTGCATTTTTCTGAAGTGAGCTAATCATCCGACAACATGAAAGCCAAAGAAGAAACGAGACGGATCTTAACGTAACAAATCCACGAAAAAACACTCTGCGAACCTCACAAGGAGAAGGCGAAGAAGCGCTGGCCAACGACAGATCGCGGGTCTCGTTAAGACTCTTCGCGGCAGCTGGCGGCGAAGTGCGGCGGAAACGCGCACGTTAAATAATGCAGGCCGAGGAACGAGCGTCAAGTCAGAGAGCTGGAGTGGCGACGCTCGCGTTCCATCGATCCAGCTGCTGAAGCAGGGATCCCATTTCGCAACTCGCGGTTTGGAGACGTCAATACACATCTCGTCTGTGGGCTTTGAATGAAATCGGCATTTTTCGACGACTCGGCCGGAGCAAAAGGCACGTTCGTTCGATTCCTTTACGTTTTCGGAGAAAAACGGATATTATTATTTCACTGATTTATTATTTTGAGTTAACACATACAGTATTTACAAATGTTGCAAATATTTGTGTTGCTTAAAAATAAAAAAACCTTTGTGTATGAAATTTAAACCCTTTTTAAGGGCCGTCAAAGTGATTTTTTTGTCTTTGTGAACACACCACCACAGTGCCCCGCAACCCAATGTGACCCCTGCGTTTCACCCGTTTGTACAGGAGCAGTGGACAGCTTTTCTGGCAGCGTCCGGGGAGCAGTGCTTGAGGACGGTACCTTGCTCATGAGAACCTCGGCGGTACCTTTACCGGTCCGGGATTTGAACCCTACCTCCCTAACCGTTACACCACCAGCTATTTTGATTTTGCAATATTGCAATACCGTTATCGTACCGTCCGAACGTCACAGCGCCTAGTTTAACGCATGAATCAGCAATACTCAAGTCCAATCACAAGGCCCCAAATGACTCGTTGTGCAGCGTTTCTTCTAGCTCACAAACGTCACAGTTTTAAAGAAGCACTAACTAAAGAGCTGAAAAGCCAATTTGTATAGGGCCCTATGATTTGCGCCATGCGGAAAACGCGGACGGAATCGCGGAATTCAACAAATAAAATGGAATCCGTTGTAAACCGCGGAACGTCGTAGAATTCGCTGATGTCGGCGCGTGGGCGAAGCAACAGTTTCTAATCAGTTTTGGCCGCTGCAGCCCCCTGGATGTGTTACCTGTTAAGGCGGAACTCAGCTTTCCACACACACAAATGCACAGACACAGAGGGGGAAACGTCAACGGTCAGCTATGGGGAAGAGGCTGAAACACCGAAGAACTCAAAAAAATGACGGAATTTGAGCGTCAGTGCTACGTTTAGAGCAGAACAATACCCGAATGATTTTTATGAATCGGGAGAACAACTCTTTTGTACGTTTTGCCAGCACACGATACGACTGCACCCGCAAGAACACGTGACGGCCACTTACAGTCAAACACTCACATCAGAAACGCTTCGTTTTGCACAAAAAAATGAATGTTTTTTGTCGTTTACAGGTCAATGTTTTACCAAAGCAGTAAATGTTCTGCTGAACCCCAGCATTTTTGTTGAAGTTGAATAACAGTCATTTAACGTGAATTTTTTTTCTATTGCATTGTTCTTTTTCCCGTGCACTCCATAATTAGACACTTTTTAGGTGAATAAATATGATTATAACGTAAAACACGGAATTCAGAAGAATCAAAATGGAAAAAACGGAATTCAGGAAAAAATCAAACGGAATTTAGGAAAAAACGAAACAGATTTCATAGGGCCGTATTTGTACAAGACAAATCCAGCAAAAAGCAAGTTTCAACCTCAGCTAGCGTTAAATATTAAGGCCCTGCATGAAGTCGGTGTTGAAAATCAATATTTTCAGCTGAAAGAATGACTTTTGCTCGAGCTATAGCTGGACTTCAGTCATGGTGAGAGTTTTTAAAAAATCACAGCTCTCTAAAGAGGGTCAGCATAAACGTTTGAACAGTGTCGAAGTTTACATTGATCAACGAATCGCTAAAACAGAATCGTTATCAGAATCATTAAGAGTCATTAATGGCAGCACTATTAAATACTCACGGTTTATTTATTTATCTTTCGTGAGGTCTAAAACTGCGGATCTCGCCGAGCGCCGCTTCAAACAAAGTCGTTCAAACAAACCAGGTCTTTCTGAAACCGCATCAACCACATCACAGCGCCGCGGAGCCGGGATCGATGCCAAGTGGAGCTCGCTCTATCGGGCCTCGCACAAAGCGCCCCCGAAAACAATCACGCCGGCCTGTTATCCACGCAATCTTACATAACACGTTTCTAGAATTATCATCAGAAAGAAAGAAAGAGGGCGAAATGTGAAGGAAGAACTTCAGCTACGAGTCAGACTTTCAGCATCGCAGCTGCCGAAGACAGACCGAGGCTGAGTTCTGCTTTGTTAGATTTCGAGGTTGATGGTTGCAAGCGTGGTCATTACGGTACGGAATAGAGACGGCACCGATCCGATATGTGGATGGGTATCGGTCCGATATCGGCTCAAACGGCTGGATCGGGTATCGGCGGCATTGGGCCGTTCTATGGAGCCGATCTGTAAACGCGTGCACCCTCAATTCGTCATGATGGGAAGTGGCACTGCGGTAAAGTAGAGCTGAAACGATCGTTCCGATAACTCGAATAATTCTATTACAAAAAAATAGTTGAGGCAGTTTTTCTAGAATGGAAGCTTGGTTTACTTCATTTTACTCGTTAGAGCGGCTCCGCTTGTATTTCACATGGACGCTTAATAGTGACACAACGTTTTCAGTGGCGCCATCAAGACGAGACCTGATCCCTCTGCGTGTGAAAGTATTTGTGAGATGTTCCTGCACTAAAACAGAAGTAAACGCATAAAAACGACATTTTTGGCGATGTAAACGCGTGTGCTGTGTTAATGACTGCGCATGAGCGTCGTTACTCGGTAAAACGCTCCAGTTGGGTCAAAACGTCCCCTTTATTACAGACACAAACCGTATTGTAGCTGATAAATAACCAGCGTTCTACACAATTCTGCCGTTTATTTCAATTCTCCCATAGATTTTCCATCGTTTCTTCTGGACCATCATTGTGACGCGGCTGCGGGCGTGCGCAGAGGATTGTGGGAAATGTAGTTCTCTGCAAAAGCAGCTCATTTTCTATGCCAAATTGGTTCAAAATCACAAACTTCAGTATTTCATTTTCAATTGATCAATTTTTTGTTCAATTTTATAATGTTATAGTTTAATCAATAAAAAAGAAGCAATATTTATGTTTAAACGAGCAATTTTTGAGAACAAATAATTTAGCATATAACATTGTTTGAAACGGTATTTAAATCAGCATTTCCTCAAGCATGACAATAATCTCAGTCATGTATTCAGACACTTTTAAAGCATTACTTGAGGTTTAAAAAACACTCAGAGACTGTATCGGATTTGTATCGTATCGGCAGATATCTAAATGTACAATATCGGTATCGTGTCGGACGTTAAAAAGTGGTATCGTCCCATCTCCAGTACGGAAGCATTTATGACTGAATGAAAATCTCCGTTCATCAGCTTATGGTATTTAAAAGCAGCCGTTGACCTTGCAGCTACCGTGCCAAAGTAAAGGAGTGGAATTTAAAACCCAAACATCTCAGCTTGGACAATCATGGGCTAAAAGTTTGACGTTTGATCCAAACTGATGACTCGTTTTGGTTTAAATTTTTCATTTCAGCCTAATTAAGTCATACATTGTAAATCAGTTCAGAAACGTCTGAGCAATTCATTTAGCTTGCTAAAAAGACGGCGAAAAACGGAAAGGGTCGACCGATACATCGCGGCACTGATATTATTGGCCAAAATGAAGTCAATGACAAAAAACCGGCAAAGGCTGATAAATGACGACAACCCCCCCAAAAATAGACCATTTATCTATGTGATGGGGGTCCATGCTATGTGTGGTTTGTCCACTAGCGGTCATCGCTCAACTGTATTTGAGCGACACCTTATTGGTCGAAGTGAAGAGGGATTATTTGTCATTGTGAACACAGCGCAGCACATGTGACCCATCCGGGAAGGAGCAAGGAACACCCAGGGAGCAGTGCTTGGGGACGGTACCTTTGGTGATGAGTACCTCAGTGGTACCTTTACTGGTCCGGAACCTTCCATTCATGGGGCCATTACATTACCAACAGACCCCTAAAAATGTGTTGATCGAAACTGTCGTATTTTGCTGAAATGAAACTGCATTAGGTCACGTGTTGTTGGAGATAAAATTATATGCTGGAGTACATTAAAAATATTTTTGGAAATATTATATTTATATAAATTGGCCTCTTAAAAATCCTATATTGGCTGTATCTTCTATCCTAGACATACAAAAAAATGTCGCAGGACGACAAGGTATGGTTTAGCGGTAGTCAATTGGACTGTTGATGAATAAATGTCAAGAAAATGCAAACATTTACTAAATAAATCAAATCAAAATCATTAGAATAAATCATTTTAAAAACAAACCCTTTTAAAGTCTATAAAATACCATTTCTGCTCCTTTAAACCGTGACCAGGCTCTTAAAACTCAACCTGACGAACGGGCGTACGCTCCAACCCAATGATTTACCTCCAACCCCCCAAGGGTTACCGCGGGCGATAAAGCCGGTGGCGAGGTTACGCGGCGGACGTCTCCGAGTCGATTCCGACGTCCCCCCCTTGGACACCTTAACTTAATCAACGGGCAAGAAAATTGGCCTAACGGGATAAAGAGCGCAGCGTTTTTTTGCGTCAGGCCTTTCTGTCCTTTCCCTCCCCTCGACAATTCAATGAGCGATGGCGAGTGCTGACGCGGGCAGAACGCGGGTGCTATGATGATGACGACGATGAGGAAGATGAAGAAGAAGACGAGCGGCGGAAACCTGGCTTCCGGAGCCAACAAGGGAAGGAGGCATTGGGTCCAAAACCGGACTTATTCAGCTGAGCTTTCGGTTTCGGAATTTAACAGCCCTTTGTTGGCGCCGCTGCCGGTCAGCACTTAAGCGAGTGGACTTGGAGTCTTCGGTGAAACATTATAAATCTTTCACAAACGTTGAGTGATTTTCCAAATTCCAATTCCAAGAACGAAATTTGCAACAACGTGATTGTTCTTACGTGTCGAACTGCCGCACTTAATAGTATTAGTAGTATTATTAATAGTTAGTGCTACGTTTAGAGCAGAACGATACCCAAATGATTTTTATGAATCGGGAGAACAACTCTTTTGTACGTTTTGCCAGCACACGATACGACTGCACCTGCAAGAACACGTGACGAATGAATGTTTTTTGTCGTTCACAGGTAAATGTTTTACCAAAGCAGTAAATGTTCTGCCGAACCCCAGCACTTTGTTGAAGTTGAATAACAGTCATTTAATGTGAGATTTTTTCTATTGCATTGTTCGTTTTCCCGTCCACTCCATAATTAGACACTTTTTAGGTGAATAAATATGATTATAACGTAAAACACGGAATTCAGAAGAATCAAAATGGAAAAAACGGAATTCAGGAAAAAATAAACCGGAATTTAGGAAAAAACGAAATGGATTTCATTGGGCCCTACATCTGAGGAAATAGCAGGTGGGGTTGTAGCTTAACGGCTCTCTACGCACTAGGTAGTGCACATGGAGCGTCACACCCGCCCTATTTGACCTATTGCACCACATAGGGCGGGAAGTGACTTTTTCTTAAAACGTTGTGCGCTACCCTCAAAATGCCCTGATTTCGCACTCGCTTGACTTGGTGCTGTGTCAGAAATGTCCAAGTTAGGGAGCTACTTCTCGTGCCAAAACTCAGAGGCAAGTTTTCCAGAATCGAAGCTTCGTTTAATTCATTTCACTCTCTAGCGCACGCGCCGCTTGCGTTTCACAGGGACGCTTATTAATGACGCGCAACATTTTTAGAGACGCGATCGAGACGAGACCTGATCCCTCAGTATGTGAAAGTATTTGTGAGATGTTCCGTGCGCAAAACCAGAAGTAAACACGTAAAAACCCATAAGTGACATTTCGAGCGCCTGTGTTAGCGCCGTTACGCTCCAGTTCAGTTTAAACGTCCCCTTTATTACAGACACAATGCACATGTAACTGATAAACAACCACAACGACCAGCGTTCTACTCACAACACAGCCGTTTATTGAGTTTCCCAGAGATGTTCCATAGTTTATTCCGTAACGCACACTAAACGCTTTATCGTGACGCGGCTCCGAGGCGCGCGCAGGGGATCGTGGGAAATGTAGTTCTCTTCTAGAAAGGCCGAAAGCAGCTCATTTTATAGATCAAATTGGTTCAAAATGAGCAAAAACTTCAGTATTTCTTCAGTTTCAATTGATCAGATTTTTTGCTTCAGTTTTATAATGTTATAGTGTAATAAAGAAAGAAATAAGAAATAAAGAAAATGTATTTATTAAAAAACGTTATTCTATATTCTGATGGATAGCAAACGGATAAAGAAGTGTTAGAATGTTACGCCGTAGATAATAAATAGACAATAAAAACTCTGCAACTCTGCAATGTTCTTTTATTGTTCTTTCATTTCTTTTATTTGACCTAAAGTTAAAAACTGAGTCAGTTTTCATCAGAAATGTGCTGATTTCATAACTACGTCAGTATTTACACATCAAACTATGAGTAGTGCAGGGGGTCCGAAATACAACAACATAAAGCATGTGTTGCTAACTTCTACTCATGTGTAAGTGTGGTGTGAGTGACAAGGTTTCAGCATGTGATATATATATATATATATCAGAGACTGTTGTGGACGGGACTTTAAATGAAACAGCGAGTCGAGAGCCAACGGCACAGACAAAAGAGACGGCAGTGGAGCCACAGGAGCGCACCTCGTATGTCACCTTAATATCGGCGATGGTCAAATTTGAACAGGGATAAAATGCCTAATATCGGCCCCCGATAATCTGCTCGGCCAATAATCGGTCAACCCTTAGTATACATCGATCTCATATGTGACTCTGCACGGCAAAACCAGACGCTTGTCACAAATTTTCAAAATTGAGTTATTATGTTTGAATTCCTCACCTCAAGAAAGTCACGTTTTTAGGATGGAAAGGGTAAGTTTTTCAGTGAAATTTATACCCAACAGTACAGTATAGACCTCCACTGTTTCAAAACACTAAAAACAAAAAATCCAAAATTTTACCCCACGCAACATAAACGCTCGCTTTTCTCGGAAACCTCCGTTGCGACAAGCGACTGGTTTTGCCGTGGAGGGTCACATATCGTGAAAAGAAATATCGCGATATATTGATGTATCGATTGTTTTGCACAGTCCCATAATCTATCATCACCACATTACAGGAGAGCTGGTGGAAGTTCTGGAGGTTGGATTTGAACCGTAGACCTCTTGATTTATATGCAGACGTCTTTTATTATCTTCTAATGATCTTACAGCATTAAGAAAGTCCTTAAATGATCTTTTCCAAATGGAACATTTGAGGTTTTTTAAGCACTGACCTACACTCCCAGTCAAACGTTTTTTGCACACGCCGAAATGTTCTGCATTTGCACGCTACTTAATTCATATTTCCGATCGATAAACACTATGATTCATATTCTTTGCTAACAAATAAATGTACAGTATGTACGCTTGACATATTGAAAAATCCGTTTATGAAATCCATGGAAAATGTGAAAAACCTTTGACCGGAAGCTTATCTTTTTCGACTTGTTTTTTCATGTGGATCAACACCGCAACTCGGATCATATGAGCCACCTCATGATAAAAGCACGATATCCACAGCGGCTTCCCTTTTTTCCCCCGCAAATCAGATTCGTTCAAACACATTGCGTAACACTCCACACACACACACACACACACACACACACTCACACGCACGTCATGATACACATAAGCACCGAGGACAGACCAGATTAGAACAGTGATAATCTGCTTATTTAATATAGTCGTTCCGTCTCCGCTTTATGATGCTCTGTTTTAGAGCCCCAAGGCCAGTGACGGAGACGGAGACGGGGCTTTTGTTTTCTTGTCCCTCTAATTGCATGTCGACGTTTCCACCGTCTCTGCCTCGCCATTGGTATTCTGCGCTTTGGAACTCTCTCTTCAAAGGAGAGGGACCGAGTGCCCCACGGGCTTAAAAACAGGCCCCCGAATACTCGGAATACTCCCAAACCCGAGCGCTTTGTCCTCCCGTTACTCAGCAACCGCTTTATGAAGGCGGACGCAGAACTGGTCTGGAGTGCTGGTTCCAATTTGGAGATTTCGTTTCCTAGATTTAGCTGCCACTTTAAGGGGGGTTAAAGGGACGCGAAACCGTTTGGACATTGTCTCAGATGACCACATGCTGTACGTCTTGTCTGTGACTGAAAACAGTAATAGTTTGTATTCATTCAAAATAGTTGTTGTACGCTTATTCAGCTATTTTTTTACTCCCACCATTGACATGTGACCCTCCACGGCAAAACCAGTCGCTTGTCGCAACAGAGGTTTCCGAGAAAAACGAGCGTTTATGTTGCGTGGGGTAAAATTTTGCACCGGGTAGAATCATGCACCGCAAGCAGCCTCAGCCTCAGACACTTTAAGTTCTTATATTCAATCTTGTGCACTTTATCTTAAGGTTTTTGCCGTCCACTAATCCAATAGTTAAAATTCAGTTTCTTCATAGCACTAAGCCATAAAATATCTCTTCATCCAATAAAACAGACGCTGTCCTTACGTCCTAAACACAACAACATAAGGCGGGTATGGCTAACTTCAAATTCTCCCAAATTCTCTTAGGACTGTAAAGGTTAAAAAAAACCTGGTATCGTATCGGTACTCGGGATCGGCCCACACCCAAAGCCCAAGTATCGGCATCGGTATTGGAACTGAAAAACTTGGATCGGTGCATCTGTACAAATAAAGCATCTTTCCATATTAATGCTTTAATCTCTACTACTATAGAATGTAAAATATTATATAGAATAAATATAGACTGTAATATAATTTCTGAATAATTTACTACTTTTAGCCTACACCTCATTTTGGAGTCATTTTTGACATAACGGCGTTCCACGCGAGAGTCGTTTGGCCTCACGGTGTTCCACACACTAACAAGTCAAACTCGCGTCTCGGAATAAACAATGAAGACTTCGAGTAAACGGCTGCGTTGTCAGTGGAACGCTGGTTGTTTTTGCTAGTTATCAGCTATAATAGAAGTTTTGTCTGTAATAAAGGGGAAGATTTGACGGAACTGGAACGCTTTTGTGAACGTTGGACGACCCTGTGAGAGACGCGCGCGCTAACAAACACAGCCGGGAACGCAAAGATGGCGAGCGAGAGCTAATAAAAGAAAATAAAAGAAGATAATTTGCTTATCCATACAGTTCTGCTCACTGTCGTTCCTATGTGTAGGAATTAGCGTGAACGTCGAGCGAACTGAGCGCGCACGCATAGACAACCGTAGAAAACCTACAGTACAAGTTACGGATCGGCTCCACAGATCGGCCCAATGCCACCGATACCCGATCCGGCTGTTTGAGTCGTTATCGGACCGATATCCCATCAACGTATCGGATCGGTGCATCCCTAGCTGCAGGAATGACATTTAAAAGCATGCATTATTTATAGTGGTGCTATCTACAAGGGCTGCATAAAAGGATAACAAATGCTTGGCAAAGGGTCAACAGACGGCCGCAGAATGTTTATGGAGGTGGACACAACTGACGAGAGCAAAATCCGTCGGTGCAGACCGCTCTCATCCATGGCGTCGTTAGGACTGGGTTAAAAAAAAAAAAAAAAACGATTCACCGATCAATATTGTTACTCGTTCGAAAACTATGATATCGATTCAAAAATTGGCGGATCGATCTTTTCCTGCGGCTATGCACTACTTCTCGCGACCGCGTAAGGAGAGCTATAAAAACATGAGACCGGCGAAACCCAAACCAAACGGAGCCATGGCTGAAGCTGCTCCGCTCAAATCACCGTCTGGCCTAAAGGCCGATGTTTGGCAACACTTCGGTTTTAAAAGTTATTTTATTAATTAAGCAAAACTAGTACTGACGCAAAGAAATCTCTAAATAAATCGATATCAAATCGAATCGAATGGAGAATTGAATCGGAATTGAATCGATTCAGGAAATCAACAACGATACCCAGCCCTAGGCGTCGTCTCCGTAAACATTCCGTAACCTTTCATGACTGTCGGACATGCCGCATGCCTCTTTTGTCAAGAACTCAATGACAGCGTGTAGGGCTAGTTGGTGGGTGGAGGTGGTGGTGGTGGTCAACAGGTTGGTTTACTCGTCTCTGAACCAACGGGTCATGGGTCTGAATGGTACCGCCAGCACTACCGTCATTAGGTCTTGAATCTTGAATCATAATCGAGGTGAAACGTTCCACTAATCAAGCGGGACAATCAATTGGTAGCGTAGCGGTTAGGGTGATCAGAAGGTCACCGGGTTGAATCCCGGGACCGGTAAAGGTACTACTGAGGAACTCATGAGCAAGGTAACGTTCCCAAGCATTGCGCCCATGTTAGCTGCCCACTGCTTCTTCACGGATCGGTCAATAGCAGAGGTCGCATTTCGCTGTGGTGCACCGTGGGCTGTGCTGTGCTGTGCTGTGCTGTGTTCACAATGACAATCCCTTACTCACTTTTAACTAATCGTGATGTTGATATGAGGTTGATCCAAACCCACATCACACACACACACTCACACTGACCAAGCAAAAACAACGCAGCCCAAAACCCCCCTTTTCTGTCGTTTTTACTGCGTTCTTGGAGATGGACCGCGTGGTTGCTGAAAGCAGTTTTCGGTAAATCCAGCGTTTGTGAGTTCCGCAGTGGCGTTTCCTGTTTACGGGGGAGTCTTGCGATCCCACCCTGCCGGCGAGCGGGCGAGCGAGCGAGCGAGCTGGCGCTATTTCGGACGCCGTCCTCAGGATGCGCGTTTGCTGTTATGAAAAGGGCGGGAGGAAGCGACGTTCGGGGGACGCGTTCGGATTTCCGCGTTACTGAAGGGGTCTGGCGTCAGATCAAACACAACAGGACGGCGCGGGGAGAGAAGCCAAATGTTTCAAGCGAGAGGACGTGTTATTATTAGGATTATCACACTTTCCCGAATTATATTCGATTATTTGTGGCAATTTTTTTTTCGAGCGTTAAGCTCCACTTTAACGTATAGATTATTGATAAAAGCTACTAATATTTTTTAGGACAAATCCTAATCATTCAAACCACACCCACTTTGGTCAGTTCTTCTGCTATCGGTCAGTTCGTCTGCATGTCATTAACGTTAACGAACCGGGTGCAAATTAACGATGGCAATAAATTTACATGAAACGTCTCAGCGTGATTTCGTCCCCCGGCCCCCTACACGATGACCTTTCACCCATCAGAAAGTCCACCATAGCAGCAGGACCCTACTCATCCCTTAATTACGCTGACGCTGATTATTTCAAACAAGCCGTGTGGATTTTTTACAGCGCTCCCTTTGTCCCGGGAGTCCACACTCGTTCCCCCGTTGTCTCGTTCAAAGCCGAGAGGATGAGGAGGATGAGGAGGGGGGTCTGCGCAAAAGGTCAGCCTCTTTTCCCTCTCGACTACAATCACATACCGCCTTTATTAGCATAATGGACACCACTTTACAACAAGACGCCCCTTATCCAGGGTTATAAACGATTTGTAATCAGCGTTCATAAGCAGTGGAAAACGAGTTATAACAGTGGTCCTACATCGATGCGGGGTCACTATTCGGCGAGACGCAGACCGTTAGACTCGTCAACTTAACCGAGCGTTTTACACTTTACAATAAACGTAAGTAACTTCTCAAGAATTAGTCACCAAACCACAACGGACGGGGAAATCATTCCGATTTTCCTCCGAGCTTTTATGACTTTAATGCGTAATAATGTCGAAACCATAAAAAGCTGAAGGGCTCCCGTTTAAAGGAAGCCCATAAACACACAATAAAACATTACTGCCCATTCCCGACCCGGCAGATTTATTTTGCTTCAATAAAACGGAATGGGAACGTCCAGCCTCATCTCCGGACCTTGTCGTTCAACAGAGACGGACGTGCTTCAAATTCACGCAACGTGAGAGTGTAAAGGGGAGTGTAAAGTTGGGCCCTTATTGCAACGCCCAGCTGCTCGATCGAGAGATGAAAGGAATTTGGACTTTTATATCGGTGACATATTTAACACAAACCGCAACGGGTACCGAAGACAGTTGAGCAGACAGACCGCAGACAGGGCCCTATGAAATCCGTTTCGCTTTTTCCTAAATTCCGGTTTATTTTTCTCCCGAATTCCGTTTTTTCCATTTTGATTCTTCTGAATTCCGTGTTTTATGTTACCATCATATTTATTCACCTAAAAAGTGTCTAATTATGGACTGGACGGGAAAAAGAACAATGCAATAGACAAAACTTTCACGTTAAATGACTGTTATTCAACTTCAACAAAGTGCTGGGGTTCAGCAGAACATTTCCTGCTTTGGTAAAACATTCACCTGTAAACGACAAAAAACATTCATTTTTTGGTGCAAAACGAAGCGTTTCTGATGTGAGTGTTTGACTGTAAGTGGTCGTCACGTGTTCTTGCGGGTGCAGTCGTATCGTGTGCTGGCAAAACGTACAAAAGAGTTGTTCCCCCGATTCATAAAAATCATTTGGGTATTGTTCTGCTCTAAACGTAGCACTAACGCTCAAATTCCGTCATTCTTCGGTGTTCTTCGGTGTTTCAGCCTCTTCGTCATAGCTGACCGTTGACGTTTCCCCCTCTGTGTCTGTGCGTTTGTGTGTGTGGAAAGCTGAGTCCCGCCTCAACAGGTAACACGTACAGGGGGCTACAGCGGCCAAAACTGATTAGGTAGGTTACTCAACATCTCTTGGCCTTCTGTGACCACACAGGCTAACAATGAATGAAATCTAATTAGCGCTTTTGGCTAGCCGGGCGGGATGACGTAAGCATCTCGCGCTGGAGGGTTTTAATCGGCGTTAATTAGCAGCGAGGATCCGTGAAACGCCGGCTCCACTTTCGCTTTAACCTGACAGACTGAGCAGCAGGTGACGTTATAAGGTGACGCCGGACGCGCGCTTCATTTTTTTGGCCGAATTTGCGAAACCGCGAACGTTCATTCAACGCGTTCTCATTTTCTCTCATTCATCATTAGCTCCTTTAGGGTCATTAAGACGGGGAGCGCTGACGGTAAAACCTGGCAGGATCTGGACTTTGCGAAGCCGGATTTTCCCGTCTCATGTCACTCTGCACCTGGTTTATCGTCACACCGGGTTCAGTGCTTCTCTGCTGCTCCTAGTCCCGTCCAATGCTTCCAACTGACCGCTTGGTGTACGTCCAGAGCGGAGTGGCTTTACCTAATTGGGTTTATCAGGGCTCAGGGTATTAGCGCTAAAATAGTTCCACAATTGCACTTAAGGTGACAGAGCAAAGCGGCGCAAACAAGATCAGGGCGGACAAATTTAGAAGCGAAGCCGAAGCCGCTACAGTTTAGAGGACAGACTGTTTCTAGAGTCCGCACCATTCAGGATCTTTAAGAACAATAGCAAGTATGATTCCCGTCAGAATATTTTTAAACATTATCAATTATTTTTCATGAATATGACTCAAAACAATCAGATCTCTCTGTTTTGATTTGCCAGACTTTACGTCACTGAAATGTATTTTTAGTTTATAATATCAGTAATATCAGACCACTGATGTATCGGTCGGACTTTAACTTTTCTCCACAGCAGCACTATTTTCTAAAACTTTACATCGTCTCCAATTCTATACTGGAATATTTGTTATTCGACAATTTTACAGTATAGCAGGCGCATATTTAGGGCCCTGTGACTTGCGCCATGTGGAAAACGGGGACGGAATCGCGGAATTCAACACATAAAATGGAATCCGTTGTAAAACGCAGAACTTCGTATAATTCGCTGATGTCGGCGTGTGGGCAAAGCAAAGCAACAGTTTCTAATCAGTTTTGGCCACTGTAGCCCCCTGTACGTGTTACCTGTTGAGGCGGGACTCAGCTTTCCACACACACAAACGCACAGACACAGAGGAGAAAACGTCAACGGTCAGCTATGGGGAAGAGGCTGAAACACCGAAGAATTCCAAAAAATGATGGAATTCGAGTGTTAGTGCTACGTTTAGAGCAGAACGATATTTTTATGAATCGGGAGAACAACTCTTTTAAACGTTTTGCCAGCACACGATACGACTGCACCCGCAAGAACACGTGACGAATGAATGTTTTTTGTCGTTTACAGGTGAATGTTTTACCAAAGCAGTAAATGTTCTGCTGAACCCCAGCACTTTGTTGAAGTTGAATAACAGTCATTTAACGTGAAATTTTTCCTACTGCATTGTTCTTTTTCCCATCCACTCCATAATTAGACACTTTTTGGGTGAGTAAATCTGATTATAACGTAAAACACGGAATTCAGAAGAATCAAAATGGAAAAAACGGAATTCAGGAAAAAATAAAACGGAATTTAGGAAAAAACGAAACTGATTTAATAGAGCTCAAAATATTGATTACACGTCGGATTAGCGATAATCTATATCAGTATGGACCGTGTAATAAACATATCGGTCGAGCCGTAGTAGAAACAAATTTGCTGCTTTATCTTCAAATGCTATTTACATTATGACTGATATCAAATCAATCTGTGCTGCAAACAGTGGTGTAGATATAACACCACCAACACGAACGCCAACAACACCCCAGCTACCTGTGTGTGTGTGTGTGTGTGTGTGTATCTGAACCTGGGGGACTCATGATATCATAAAACCACAAGTAATAAAGATAAAGACCCGGCTTGCGCCGGCCAGTCCTATCTCTCTGATAAGCGACGCTCGCCGTATGCGCTTCTCGTGATCAAAGCGGCAGCTCGGCAGCTCGGTACGGACCGGGTCACCATTAAAGGCCAACGCCGACCCTGAGGTGGTAACATAAAGAGGCGCGGACTTGGCCTTTAACGCTTGCCGTTCTAACGTCCGCTGCCTTCGCACCAAGAGGTTATGGGTTTGAATCCTGCCTCCCGCACTACCGTCGCTGGGTCCCTCAGCGAGACGCTTAACCCCAAATTGCGCTCGGGGAGAGCTGCCAGCGGAAAGTGAGCAGCATTTTGAGATTTCTAAATAAACCTTGAGACGCGTTTCCGCCAGAAAGTGACGTGAAAACTGGCCGAGAGGAACGGCGTCGAATGAAATGCACGGAAGAGAAAGGGGAAAGAACGAGGGCTGATAAAAGTAGGGAAAAGACGAGTGGCGGTCGAAAACAGATTAGACGACATCGTTATTAGGTCTCGTCCACACGGACGTTGGAAATGAACGCCCTCTGAACGCCATGCGCGTTTTTGCTGCGTTTTGTAGCTGCGTTTTGTAGCTGCGTTCGATTGGTGTTTCACTGGCGTTCGCAATAGCGTCGTTTTCCTTGCGTTCGTCGGGATTTCGACACCAAGAAAACGTTGCATGCAGCGTTTATCTGACGCCACCCGAACGCGCAGCCGGCCGAACGCCTGCGTGGACGCTTTGATTTGCTCCAATGAGCAGAAAAACGGTCGGCGTTCAGTCGGCGCTCACCCGGCGCCACGAACGCCAGAAAAACGCCTGGTTCAGACGTCCGTGTGAACGAGGCCTTCATGCGTTCCCTCCAGCACGACAAATCGGAAGCTGGCGAGATGGACGCGGGTCCAGAGAGGTGGGGATTTGGGTCCTTGTTTTTGGGGTCGGTCGCGAGCGAACGATGTGGACGTTAAAGGCTTACGTGAGCAATGCTGAGACGGTAATGCATCGAGCTTAATGTTTAACGCTTCTGAAAGAGACTCTGTGCGGAAGTGCAGTTGGAAACGGTGAGACAATAAAAAAATGCAACCTGCACAGATGTTTAGATGATCCTGGCGTAGTCACAATTAGAGATGCACCGATCGATCGGCCAGTGATCGGAATCGGCCGTTTTTTGGCCTGATCGGCGATCGGTGATCGGTAAGCACACGTATTGCCGATTTCAAACCGATCTCGCGCATGCACATTACTTGCAGCACAGCCACGCGCGCATTCAGGCTGCGTTCACATGTACGCTCAACGGAGGCGCTTCTCGTTCACTTCTCATTCATGAATGGGGTGACATCGTGCGGCGACAAAATGAATTTTGGGTGCGTGAGCGCCCGCCATTTAAATCTGCTCAACGGCGATTGGTTGCCGCTGCTGTGCTCCCTGTGTGGAAGACACGCCCACTGCCAAGCGTCAACAAGACGAGTCTTGTAAACGCAGCCTCACAGACGTGCTGAAATGTCCGTAATCTGGAATTTCTTTACTTTGAACAAAGAGGATGAAAAATTTGCTGACTGTAGCAAGTGTAAGGTCCAAGTAAACCGTGGAGGAACCGATGCAAAGACATTTAACCCCTCAAATTTAATAAGACATTTAAAGACTCATCACCGCAGCGAACATGCTCAATTCGAAGAAGCTGGCAAAGCAAAAGCAGCGGCTAAAACTGAAGCCAGCGGAGCATGTGCGGAGCGAGCTAGAAGCCAGCAGTCTGTCCTATCTTTCGGTATTAGCTGCGAAAAGAGCAAAGGAATTACACGGAAAAATATGGAATTCATGACACTAGATGATCAGCCGTTTTCCATAGTTGAGGAAACAGGCTTCAGAAATCTGATAAATCACCTCTGCCCAAAATACACAATGCCAAGTAGACGTCGAGTTACCGGAGTTGTTACATTTCACATTTTACGAGTTACATTTTATTTATTTAAATTTGTAAAGAAAATTTGTTATGAAAATAAAGCTTTATATGAAAGAAAATTAGATTTTTGTTTGTATTTGCTGTAGAGCTGCCACTATTATGTCACTGTTACAAAAGTAACTAGTAAACAGGGAAAGTAACTACCGTGTTACATTGAAACCCATTTTTTTGTGTCGATGTCGTCGACTACTCGCAGCAGCTCTAATTTTCTGCTATCTGGGAAAAAAATCAGTATCGGAAAAATCGGTATCGGCCGATCACACTTACAAAAAAATCGGTAATCGGAATCGGCCAAGAAAATTGCAATCGGTGCATCCCTAGTCACAATACAAGGACACAATACTAAACATGTCACAATACCGCCTTTTTAACGTCCGTCACGATACCGATATTGCACATTTAGATATCTGCCGATACGATATAAACCCGATACAGTCTCTCAGTCTTTTTTAAACCTCAAATAATGCTTTAAAAGTGTCTGAATACATGACTGAGATTATTGTCATGCTTGAGGAAATGCTTGATTTAAATACCGTTTCAAACAATGTAATAATTACCCATGTATATGCTAAATTATTTGTTCTCAAAAATTGTTCATTTAAACATAAATATTTCTTCTTTCTTATTGATTACACTATAACATTATAAAATTGAACAGAAAATTGCTCAATCGAAAATGAGATACTGAAGTCATTTTGAACCAATTTGGCCTAGAAAATGAGCTGCTTTTGCAGAGAACTACATTTCCCACAATCCTCTGTGCGCCCCGTAACACCGACACGTAGTCGTCCTGCTACTTTAAAGCGCTTTCGACACCTTTATGATCCTGTAGAAACTCGCCCGGAGAGCTGGAAGCACAAGTCTCACAATCAAATTCCACTTAACAACCTTAAGGGCTAGAGACCTGACCGTGGTCATTTTCGAAAAGCAGGGCTACAGTTTCACGTCTCTGCTGAGGCTGGTGTCATCTCACCTGAGGTGGAGCTGTGAAAGGAAGAGGAGGAGGAGGAGGAGGTTCCTGGCTAAAGTCCTAAATCTGCGCAGTGATCCGGGGTGAGACGTAATCTCACTCTTCTGGGAAGCGAGCTAATCTCGACAAAGAGGCTGCTCACGCCGGTTCGGATAAGGCTGACCGCGGAGGAAAATGACGGCCAGCGATCCCAAGTTTTCGCCGCGACGTCATATTACCTTATCGAGTCGACCGACTACGATTCATCGTGCGCCGATATCACAAAGTCTGCTACGATGCAATTTCAGTCGGCCATCGATATAAGATCATATCAGGTGCTGATTTAACACAGTCATCGTATGGGAAAATATCTCAGGAGTCTGGACGTCATCTTAAAAACATCTTCGTGCAAGTAAAACATCTGATCGCGTCCCTCAAAACTCAAACCAAGCGAAGCAAAAACAGTCTATTCGCTGACCATGATGCCACGCTGCCACACAACAAACAACGTCAAGTTAAGCGCCTTTTAGATTTTGAACGAACCTGGACGTTTCAATGCCAAAAGCTCGCCCCGAGACACAAACACAAAGAGAGACGGGCATCATGAGCACATGGCGGAGTTCAGGTCTACAGCGCCATAAAGCACAGGATAGAACATGAGCTCATGGGTGCAGCGTCGGAGCTGGCGGCCTGCCCACACCCGTAATGGAGCGCAATCCGATACCGGGCTCATGTGTCCACTTCACCGCGAGGGCAGAGAAATGAAAATAAAAAGCTTGTGGAAACGTTGCACAAATCAATCCAGTTAATCAAGAAAAGCTGTAAATGAATTAAATGCTTTTGAGAATCTGGATTTATACGCAGGAGTCAATCTTGCCGTTGCAGAAGCAAGGTTTTGCAAACACTGTTAATTATTATTAATAATCCAGTTTAAACTGGTTCCACACTGCACCAGATCGTAAACCAAAAACGGAACTGGTTCCAGTGCGGTCGGTGAACAAGCTCAGTGTGGAACCAGATTATTAATTTGCAATATTTAGTTGCCGAACCAATTCTGCAGACGCACAAAAACCTTACTGTAAACACTCCTAAATTTTTGATGGCGGTGAGCGTTCACGTACGTTGTTTTACGTTATAATCATATTTATTCACCTAAACAGTGTCCAATTATGGAGTAGACGGGAAAAAGAACAATGCAATAGGAAAATTTCACATTAAATGACTGTTATTCAACTTCAACAAAGTGCTGGGGTTCAGCAGAACATTTACCGCTTTGTAAAACATTTACCTGTGAACGACAAAAAACATTCATTCGTCACGTGTTCTTGCGGGTGCAGTCGTATCGTGTGCTGGCAAAACGTACAAAAGAGTTGTTCTCCCGATTCATAAAAAGCATTTGGGTATCGTTCTGCTCTAAACGTAGCACTAACACTCGAATTCCGTCATTTTTTTGAGTTCTTCGGTGTTTCGGCCTCTTCTCCATAGCTGACCGTTGACGTTTCCCCCTCTGTGTCTGTGGGTTTGTGTGTGTGGAAAGCTGAGTTCCGTCTCAACAGGTAACACGTACAGGGGGCTGCAGCGGCCAAAACTGATTAGAAACCATTGCTTTGCTTTGCCCACGCGCCGACATCAGCCAATTCTACGACGTTCCGCGTTTTACAACGGATTCCATTTTATGTGTTGAATTCCGCGATTCCGTCCGCGTTTTCCGCATGGCGCAAATCACAGGGCCCTATTATCCGATGTTTATTCCACCCAAAGCCCAAATTTCACTTTATTGCACAGCCACTGTTCCTCACAAAGCCACGAAAAGTATCGGTCAACGCGCTCCTTACGCCGCCCCAGACCGCCTGACTGAACGCACATCTCAATCTGTTTTGAGCCGCACTCGTCTTTTTCCTGCTTTTACCCTCCCTCGTTTTTCAATCGATGCATTTGAATCCTTTCCGCTCGGTCAGTTCTCATCTCAGTTGAGCGAGCAGTTTCTTGTGGAAATCAATCGCTAGTCATTTTTACAATTCAATTAACAAAATGACTGCACATTTTTTCCGAATTTGCGGAAAAAACTCAAGAAAATATTACAGGCTCACTGTTGCCCGACTAACGTCTCTAGCGACGGTTAGAATTTTATACCAAGGTGTTGGAGTCGTCCATTTAAGGGATGCGCACCGAAGCGGCCGTAAGGGACGGAAAACTGGAAACAAGGGGTCCGCGCTTCGTAAACAAGGCTGGGCCCGAAGCGGGTAGAGAACAGTGGGGCTTCTAGACCTCGTAATCGGCTAATTAATCAGCTCACGCTTTGATCCACACTCGCCAGACTCTAATGGTTTCAGGCCCAGGATTAGCAGAGTAAAGTAGACCGTTCTGCCGGGACGCTGATCCGAGAGCAGGTTGACGGGTGCCACCGCCAACGGCTTCGCTCCGAAGCCGTTTTCTCAAAGCTGATCCTAGGTCAGATTAAGATCCCGCACTGTTAGGACTGGAAGCTAACAACTGTTCCATCCTGTTCCACACTCCCATGGTGGTACGGGGGTGATATGAGGGGGTGGGGGCAGCGTTGTAGAACAAAAATCTTCTGTTAAATATCATAATAATCAATTATTTGATTCATGTTTGGATAACGAAAGCCTTGAAGAGATCAAATCAATTTTTCTGCTCAATATATTTTGGTCGGTAACATAAACAGACACACGTTTGGCTGCCCCCTATAATACTTAAGCTTTTACCCCGGACGGAGACCGTTTCTGTCCTCCCTCCCTCCCTCCTTCCCTCCCCTCTATTTCGCCTCCTTCCACCACAAAGAATGCCACTGGCACTGACGCTGCATTTCAGACAGATGAATCGGGGCCCGATTTACATTTCGCTGGCCCTGACATTTCTCTAACGATATTGGAAGAATGCATGCGGTCTGGGATTCGCCGCCGCTCACGGCGGAAAGGCGGCGATGCGAATACCGCGTTTGAGCAGAGCGCCGGCATTCTGCAGCGAAGGGCAACGCGAGACGGGGAGAGAGAGAGAGAGCGAGAGAGGGAGGGAGTGAGGGAAAGGAGGTGGTGTTTGGTCTACTGTGTTCTATGGAGTCTCGTGGTCGATTTGGTGGAGAAAGGAAGAGGTGGAATGATGGGCCGGAGGAACAAGTAACGCAGAATCGACAGCCAAAAAAGCAGAGATGTAATGCTGACCTGTTTACTTTTTGCTCCTTCATCTTCGCTTGCATCCATGCAAATGTTGGCTTCTAAAGGACTGCTATCGCTAATTAATTTGCATTAGCACTTCATGCTAACGTGGCGGTAGGGTTCCTGCAGGCGTGTCAGCAGCTTGTACGATTAGCTTACAAACAAAGCGTTAGTCAACATCAGTAGCCTTTCGGGCCACGTCCACACGTACATGGGTATTTCTGAAAACGGAGATTTTCCGTTTTCGCGGTTTTTAAAAACCGTGTCCACGCGAGATCGTTTTCGAAAATATCGCCGTCCACACGCAATCACACTACGTAGACCCGGCGCATGCTGTGACGTCACAGGAGTGGCGCACGGTGAGACGCGAAACGCTCCGTTTTTCAAAATCTACGTTTTTCTTGTCCGCACCTAAACGCAAAAACAGAGTTTTCAAAAACCTCTGTTTTCACTGACCCAAAACGCATAGAAAAACCAGAATAACAAAGAAATTGTTAGTGGTAGCTGCTAGAGTAACGGTTAGGGAGTTGGCCCCTGTGATCAGAAGGTCGCCGGTTCAAGTCCCGTACCGCTGAGGCACCCATGAGCAAGGTAACATCCCCAAGCACTGCTTCTCAGGCGCTGTGAAAAAGATGCCCACATGGATGGGTCAAATGTAGAGGTTACGTTTCACTGCTGTGCTGTGTTCACAAAGAAAAAGCCACTAGTCATTGTGTTCGCTTAATTTCTTACGTTACGTCACTCATATCAAATCGCAAAAACCAACTAAAACATCATTTTGGCATTTTTAGGTATCGTATCGAATCGATGTATTGACGTACTGTAGGTCGACGTATCGTTACACCTCTAATCAAGCTGCTCCAGATTAATAAACAGTAAAGGCGCCGGTTGGTATCCACGTCACCGAATCGATCGAGCTTCAGTTACTAGAGGTCGACCGATATTGGGTTTTCGGGGCCGATGTCGATACTGATTATTGCTAGGTAACGGGGCGATAAGCGATATTTGGAACCGAAACTCTCCTCTCTTCCTTCACGAAGCTTCACGCTACGCTCATGTGTGTGTGGTGTGAGTGACAACAGGGCTTCTGCGCTGACTGGCCACTACTCGTTTGAGACATAGCCAATCAGAGACATTCAATGAAGCAGCCAGTCAAGAGCAAACGGCAAAGGGGGCAAAGTTGGTGGCGTAACGTTAGGGTGTGATCAGAAGGTCGCAGGTTCAAATCCAGGACCGGTTAAGTTACCACTGAGGTACTCATGAGCAAGTCCCACGTCCCCCGGCACTGCCCTTGTTAGCTGCCCGCTGCTCCCTCACGGATGGGTCAAATGCAGAGGTCACATTTGGTGGTGGTGCACTGTGTGCTGTGCTGTGGTGTGTTCACAACGACAAATAATCACTCACTTTCACAGAGAGAAAAGACGGTAGTGGAGCCACAGTAGCGCACCTTAATATCGGTAAATGGTCAAAACACCAAAACCGATAATCCAAAAATAGGTAATATCGGCCCCCGATAATCGGTCCGGACGATAACTGGTCGACCCTCAATCGTTACCCTGAAGTCGCTACAGATTAATAAACTATAACGGTGCCTGATGGTATCTAAGTCATGCACGCATTTTAACTTTCAAACTTCGAAAGTCATGTTGGCAGTTCTGGGTCGAGGCCTTTTGAAGTAAAAAAAAAAAAAAAGAAAACCTGCCGGGAACTTCATTTCGAAAGCTTCTTTTTTTTAAGCCGTGACTTTTTTTTTTAAGGCTCCAAAAAATTCTCACAGAACTCGACTCGTTGAGGAGAGCCGCCAGCAAACAGCAGGGTCACGGCGCGCCGGTGGTTCATTAGCTCGCCGAGTTGCTGAGTAATGGTGTTCGCAAGCAGGAAAGTTCGGTTTTTAACGCAGTCGGCGCCGCGTGGCGCTCAGCGAAACGCGCTCGCCGGGGTCTGCGGGAGCTCGACGTGCGGTTTGGATTAATCGCCAGTTAATTGGGCTTTCCTGCGAGCGCCAATCTTTCCAGCTCGTTTACGCTCATGTACGAGAGAGAGCGCGACGTTTCCTCCAAATGATGGAATTCGCAGAAGAACAAAGTTGCGACCGGATCGGGGCAAAGAAAGAGAGAGAGAGAGAGAGAGAAGCAGATCAAAGCGGGCGGGTGAAGGTGAAACGAGGTTGATGCGCTTCACGGATGCGAGGGAGCTTTTTTCTCAATCAGAATCAGGATCCCACAGAATCTGGGCTGTTGGTAGCATAACAGTTAGGAAGGTCGCCGGTTCGAAACCCAGATCGGTAACGGTACCTGTGAGGTACTCATGAGCAAGGTACCGTCCCCAAGCACTACAGCCCATGTCCCACAGCCCACTGCTCCTTCCCAGATGGGCCAATGCGGAGTCCAAGTTTCGTCGTGGTGTGTTCACAATGACAAATAATCACTCACTTTCACTTACTAGAACCAAGAGTACTAGTGCTAGTTCCTGTTCCAGTTGGGCACGGTAGTGTAATGGTTAGAGAGTTGACCTTACGATCAGAGGGTCGTGGCTTCAAATCCCGAAGGGGTAAAAGGTACCACTGAGGTGGCCCTGTCCAAGGTACTGTTAGGGCTGGGCAAATAACCAGAAGTAAGGCTGTGCAATTAATCGAATTTTAATTTCAATTTCAATTTCAGCTCCAAACAATCACAAAAATAATGTAATCGACAAAAAACAATTATAATTACAATTATTTGGCCACATTACGCTCTGCAAGTATACTCATATTTTGTCTTGTGTTCCGAATGACACACGCACGCGCACTAACGCACCTTCCGTAGACTGAACGCACGTGTGTGTTCTGGTGGCGGTGTACAGTCTGAGCGGGTAAAGATGGCGGAAGGAGGAGAGCAGCATAAAGTCTTAAATAGTAACACAAAGTGTTAAATAATCGTGATTTCAAGATTGACCAAATTAATCGTGATTATGTTTTTTTTCATAATCGAGCAGCCCTAACCAGAAGGTCGCCGGTTCGAATCTCACGTCGGTAAAGGTACCACTGAGGTGCTCATCGGCAAGGTGCCGTCCCCAAGCACTGCTCTCCGGACGCTGCCCTTGTTAGCTGCCCACTGCTCCTTCGCAGATGGGTCAAATGCAGAGGTCACATGCGGTCGTGGTGCGCTGTGTGCTGTGCTGTGTTCGCAAACACAAATCAACATTTACTTTCGCTATTACTTAAAAGAGACACTTTATAAGCGCTTGCTTCGGGAAAATGAACAATCGCTAGCTGATCACAAGACATATTAAATGGTTTAGAGGTTTTAAATCAGAGTTTTGACGCATTTTTGGTCAACTGCCCAGTCCTAATGCTACGCCTTTCTTGCTGTAGTTCAAGTATGGAGACGCCCAACACTCTCAAGTGATCATGTTCGTCAAATGAGCTCTCGATTTCAGATTACGAAGTGCCGTGCAGCCGGCACGATAACAAACCACAGTTATTTCCTCCTGCTTTTTTTTTTTGCCTTCCCCCCAAACTGCCACCACGGAAAATAACGTCGGACAAGTGGTAATGCAATTCTTGCAATTTACTCATATTCACCATATGAAAGGATTCATACATAATACATTTCCGTGACATTAAAAGGCTAATGGTGTGTGTGTGTGTGTGCATGCAAAACCACTTCTTTGAGGACAAAGCCTCCTCATTCAACATTCAAACATGTGACTCCACTTACGCTTTGGAGCTCGAGGACCAGGGACAGACGCTGCGGCAAACAGATCTCGAGATAGAACAAAACGCCCGAAAATCCAACTAGCACAGCGGAAAAACTGTGACAAATTTCTCAGTAATAAAAGAACAGCATTTTTTACATCCTCTTCCTGCCTAAGGCAGGACACCATCGGGCCGAGCAGATGCCAACTCTCCTCCGTGCTTCCAATTCAAGGCTTTAAACTCCTCTTTACAACTGTACGTTCACGCACCAGAAGACATTACTCCAAGAAACGAAAAATATTACGAGGACTGGAGGGGATCTCGTTGCAGAAAACGGGTGTTGGAAGACCAGTGAAATTGGACAATTCTAAATTGGGACGACGCACACCTGTTGGCACAGATGGGACAATGGAGGGCAAACGCGGACGATAATAGACAATGAAAGCGGGAAGAGAGACAGGAGGAGACTTTCCTTAAACTTCCTTTAAGGAACTCCGTCTTCTCCCGTTTCCTCTTCCTGCCTAAAAGCAGGACGCCGGACGCTCCGAGCAGATGCCAACCCGACTCCACGTTTTGAGAAAATACATCATTTCTTGAGTAACACGCCACTATTCGTTCCATGCCATTGGTAGGTTGTATTTTGCTGAGATGGGATGTTGTGTCTTGACTCGATAGTGTGCAACATAGTGCAAATACGGCGCTGTTTTGATGGAAAAACGCAGTGGAACGCGAGCAAAATCTCTCGTCTTTAGGCGCTCCACTCTTCCATTCCTTTTCATCAATTAATTACACAAACCACAAAACAACACACCGTGTAATATCTGTGTAGTTACACCAGACTTTAAGGGCCTCTATCCCCTGCTCCATTCCTCAAAGCACCATCTCCATTCAGACTGGTTCCAGGGCTGGATAAGACGCCCAAATCCACACTGACCACCGGCATGTTAATGCTGGCCGCTGACAGGCCGGAGCGCAGCAGACCGACTCTGCCAGCTCATTTAGTTCAGCCTGCGTCAGGATTTACACGGGAAACTCCACACCGCCTGACCCCAGCTCACGTCACGCCCCGTGTTACATGATCGATTAGGTCAGGAAAACTCAGAATAAGAAAGACGGGAGAAACTGGCAAGATCTGACCACAGACTCTCACCACATTTTGTCTTATGGTGTATCTTAATCTGCTTGGAAAAACGTCGATTCAATTGGTTTTACTTCATATCGAATCCGGTCTTTAAACCATTTAGAACCCAAGGAAAAAGGGAATTCAGAAACACCTACATTCACAAAATAAAACCTACATTTTTGAACCATAATGTTAATACAGTGACTAGCATTCACTACTTTTAGTTTTCATGTCATCCAATATAGACTTTAGACATTACTAAATATCTCAAAAAGTGAGATTCTTTAACATTTTTGCCTTGTCTTTAATCGAGGCCCCCAAAAAACTATGAAAATTACTCAAAATATGCCTTTTCCCCAAACAAACATCTCAAAATTGATGCTGTCCTGCCCAAATGATGCCCCCAAAAATATCACTTCTCAAAAGTGAAAGAATTTCTCCTCAAAAGGTAGGTTTTCTCAGCCCTTGAACGCCAACCTACATTTTAAGATCTTTTCTTGGATTACATAATCACTGGTTGTTAATGGAACACCACCGCCACAACCATGTTAAGACCTGGATCCTAAATAAACAGAAGAGAGTAAATCAGTAGCAACCCAGACCACAACGTCTGTCACCATGAAAACACATGCTTTATCAAACCAAAAAGCATTAAACTCTTACAGCATCACACCTCTTTTGTACACAGAACAGCAATGACAAAATGGTGAGACTGCAAAGGAAGGGCGTCAGAGGCCAAATGCAGCGGTTTAATCAATTTAAAGGCTGCAGCAGTCAGTGGGTGTGAACACTAGAACTGCACAATTTAGATTTACAGCATTTATCAGACGCTCTTATCCACAGTAACTTCCATTTCCTAATTAAAGGGACTCCTCCCTGGAGCAGCTCTGGCTTAAGGGTCTTGCTCCGCTGACCAAAGGTGGTAGTTCTGGAAGTAGAATAAATATTTGTTTACTGATACCCGAATTAATAGCACGGAAAGCAGGCAGATCTGAACAATGCACCTCTGAAAGGGTCACCTCTGATGAACTCTTCTGCATGACAATTACCAAGCTCCCTAGAGTCCGCCCCTCTCTCCCTCTCCCCCACCCACCACTGCGACCTGTCGTGTTAGTGTGTTAAGACGGCACACTGACCACCGTGAGTTAACAGTATTGATATTTGACCATTTAGCAGCCGGTGGCAGAATTGCAGCCCAATCAGGCGTCTGAATGACAGAGCAGCCCAAAGTAGCCGGTCCCCCATCACCACCACCACCACTGTCTGATAAATCATTTAATTGGTATTGATTGACGGGTTATTGTCCGGTTCGGTAATGCACCAAACCATTATGATCAATGCAAGTAGAGACAAACCCGCCCTCACCTCTTCACACACACCAGACGAAAAAAGGACAATCACATCAACCCTGGCATATATGAACAAAGGAAAAAAGGAAAGCGTATCTGCTATTGTCTACGATCCTAGATTTAAAAAAACTATATTTTTTGCATGAAGAAATGCTCTGGTTCCCCAAATAATGTATTCAGCCTCTCAAATGCAAAAATTACTGTATAAATCAAGTGAATGCAACACTAAAATTGCAAATCCTTGTTTTTGCATGCTGAAAAGCTCTGGTCGAAAAAATGCATTTAGCAATAACAACGTTATAACGACCTTTTATGCATGCACAGTGCATGCAACACTAAAACTACAAAATACTGCCTTTGTCTGCAAAATAGTTTGGTGCGGAAAAAAAAAATACAACGATAAAAAACGGCCTAAAATTAAGAAAGTTTGTTTTGCATGAAAAACATCTATTCATGGATAATCTGCAATGACAAATAAGACCTAAAATTTCTTTATGCACCAAGGGCATGGAGAGTTATTACTATTACGAACGCTTATTTTTTTGTCTGCAGAAATGCATATTATGCAATGCAAAATGTTGCACAATTTTTGCATGTAACATCGCTGTGGAATGTAAAGTGCATGTGACATTAACATTCAGAAAATCTCAGTTTTGTTGCGAAAATGCAATCACAGCCATCGCTGGTTGGACCTGCCTCGTTGTATGTTGTAAAGCTTAGTTGCAGCATTTACGGTACGAGCTGGAAAATATGCAAGTGCCCGGACTTAAAGCTAATCTCAGCTGATACGATCTAACGGGAACGGTGGGAAAAGAGTCGAACCGAGCAAAGAGGAAGAAAAGGAGTGTTGACAAATGAAAAAAAAAAGGGGGAGGGAAGAGGACTGAAAGAAAGAAAGAATACGCTGGACCTAAAATATGTGTGTATATGTGTGTGTGTGTGTGGGTTCTCAGACGTTTAGGACATGGAAGTGTTGAGAGCCTGAACTGACTTAAGGAAACTACTGGACTGCTATTTAGGTTCTTCAAGGCGTTTCTAGAAGCATTTGTGGGAGGACAAATCGTGGTGAAACGTCTTCAAGAACCTCAAAAGCCGTGGAGTTGCCTCACGGCGGGACTTGAAAGCTCTCAGTCTCCTTACCTGTTGCGTTCTTTCAGACGGGTTCATCATCACCGCCTGGCGAAAGCTGTTATCCACATAGGAAGCCATTGTTTAAAAAAAAACAACAACAACAAAGGCGACAAAAGCGACTCCTCCTTTTCTTTAAGGAATAAACCCGGATTGGGACGAGGCCCAAATGAGCGCAGCTCCTCTAATTAATTAATTGATTGATTGATTTATTTCTTAGTGTAAAGCTGAGGGGGGAAAAAAGCTCGGTCCCTTTCCCTCAGGCCACGGCCCGAGCCCAGGGCTCTCTTTTTTTTCTTTAACTCCTTTTCTGTCTCCGTTGCCACCGGACGACGGCGTCTGACGAGCGGAAGCGGCGGCCGGTTTGACAGCTTGATTAAAGTCGCAGCAGGAAGGTGCCAACAATTTTTCCTTTCGCGGACGGGAAAAGGTGGGGGGAAAGCATTCCTCAGTCGCGTCGTTGTTCCCTTTCGGACGGAAATCAACACGCTAAATCCACACGGCCGGCTCCAGTTCCATTCCGTCGGATCCGTAACGCGGAGCTCTCGGTCTCAGAAGCGGCACTGACATTGACGATGGCCACGACGTGTCGTTGTTTTGGGGGCTCGAAAAGTAACGAAGCGTCTGCCGTCTCCGCCACTGTTGTACTCCAGCACCACCATGGTGACCGCCGCCTCGGGAGGAGAGCGATCGTGGGCGAGTCCATTCAGCAACAATGCCCGAATGTTGGAGTGAAGGGAGGGACGGTGAGGCGAGGGTTTTTGGCGCCATCGTGTGGAGCAAAGCCGAACTGCAATATCTGTAATACACTTTAGTTTACCGCACAACGATTAAGCCTAACCCTAGACTATTTTTGGATATTAGTGGTGAATCTCCATTGTACCTGCAATTTAGTCCAAGACTAGACTCTGTGTTCAAGAAAGCAGCACTTTAGTTAGTACACAGCGTCACAAACTCGGTCGCCAAGACTCGGCAATACGTCCCCTCAACAAAATATATCTTCAACCTCACAATTTATATAAACGTTAGCTCAGTCATGTACGTTAAACCTGAGGTAAAAGTTATTTCTTGCCCCCTCGGAAGAAAATAAGTTCCCAAAACACTAAAAGAAATTCACCTCACGATTCCCTCAAAGCACTTATTACTATTCACGGCACCATTAACACAAAAAACTGAGTAACATTTGAGAAACTCTCGTAACTTACCGCATTTTGTATGAATATAAAGGTTTGCGAGAGCTGTAAGTGCGTCTCAAACGGCACCTTTAATCTCTAGGTAGTGCACGTTGCCTAGTTAAACCCGGTCTGTATTTGACGCGAAGATGGCGCGATTTTCCCCAGTAAAGAAATGTTTCAGCTCACGACTAATCTAAAAGTTGGCTCAGTCATTCATGTTAATCATGTGGTGAAAGATACTTTTTCCCTCACAGCGAAAAGTATCTTTCAGGACTAACTTAAAAGATTCAGCAATCATTTAGGCATGTGACTCATGTTGTGTCAGTATAAACAATATAAACTTTTCCTCTATATAAGTTCACAAAACAGCAAAAATGTTTCACCTCACAAATAATACAAAAGTCAGCTTAATAATTCATGTTAATATTTTACCCTCACAGCAAAACATATTTTCAGACTAACTTAAAAGATTGTGCTATAGGAATCTGGCTAATTTTGTATCAATATAAACACTATGTAGAACATAAACTTCCCACTTTAAAAAAGTTCACAAAACAGCAAAAAATGTTTCACTTCATGAAAAATACAAAAGTTAGCTCAATCATTCATGTTAATAATTTGGTGAAATATATTTTCCCTCACAGAGAAAAGTATATTTCACGACTAACGTAAAATATCGAACTAACATTTAGGCATCTGACTAATTTTGTATCAGTATAAACACTATAAACAATATAAACTTTTCCTCTATAGAAGTTCACAAAATATCAAAAAAATGTTTCACCTCACAAATAAAACAAAAGTTAGCTATATCATTTATGTTAATCATATGGTGAAAGACATTTTTCCCTCACAGCGAAAATTAAACCTCACGACTAGCATAAAAAATTGAGCTAACATTTAGGGATCTGGTTAATTATATATCAGTATAAACACTATAAATAATATGAAATTATGGTGCTCTAAAAGAGTTCACAAAATAGCAAAACGTTTCAACTCACGAATAGTACAAAAGTTATCAAAAGTTATATTTCACTATTATATGGTGAAAGATACTTTTTTCCTCACAACAAAAACATATTTCACAACTTAATATATAAGCCTTTCCAACATAAAGATTTTATTCATCATTACTTCAAATATGTAATTATTTTTTCATCTGATTATCTGTGCATTACAGGTGGCAGTGTATGTATGTAATGTGTACTTATAAACAAAAAAATGCTTTGGTTTCTCTATCACTGACAGTCCGACCTCCACATTTAACACACTAGGATTCTTACGATCTTAAGGGAAATTTGAACCTTCGCTTCTTTTTCCAGTTGACATACTCCTTCGCCACATAGATCTCTGAACACAGAACAAAAATGGAGAATTCTCAAAAATCTGTCACAAATTAAATACTAGGTGTTCCAAAAGCTTTGTTTTTGGCCCTTAAGAGATTCTCGTTCTCACTTTTACATGTGGAAACCCGCTCCTCCATTCTGTCTACGTGGTATTTGTGGCACCTGACGTGGCACCTCTTACACTTCAAAACCAGGGAATGACAGAGATGGGACCACACAATGAGGCGGCAGTACTTACAAATCCTGGGAATGTTGCATATGGAAGGGACAAACTCATGACCCTTAAAGTAAATGTAGCTGATACTCTGGGTCTGAGGAGAAGAAGCCACAGAAGGTTTAGACATGAGAGACAGTGAATCACAAGAGTTCAATTAGGATCTGATGTGTTCTGCTTATTCTAGAGTACCACAGAAAATTTTACAGATTATGCAAAACATTGCACATTGCACTTAACATAGTCAAGAATACTTTTGTATATTCTATATGGTGTTCTTTATATTTTTATATATAATTTAATTTGCATAATTTAATGTTATTGCAATTTATTTGTCTTAGGAAAAAAAGGAACATTTCACTACTTGTATTACGATGTATGTTTCAAATAAAGAATCTTCAACTTTAAGTTGGAATTGCTTATCTCTGAATCATGTTTACCATATGCATATTGTACGTTGTCATATGTTGCTTTATGTCAACACCCTATGTAGGGGTTGCTGCTGAAGATGATTTTTAACTTCGAAAACAAACCTTAAATCAGACTTCTATGTTTCAAGACTGAGAACCTCGCAAAATGTTAGCACTGTGTGGTGATTTATAGTACATATAATAGATATTTAGACACTGCTGAAAAAGAGTAACAAAAATTAGTGTAAACCTCCTTAGACTCAGTTGCATTATAATTGAGTTTTTCAAATTCCTGCTGGAACAGCTGGTAGTCACTAAGCAGCTTCTGCTTTTGATGATCCAGCTCCATCAGTTGCTTCTCCAGCCGCATTACAGCGGCACGCTCCATCTCCAGCTTCAGCTCCAACTCTGCCTCAATAGCAACACAGCACTTAAAACACAAACTAATGGCATGCATATTGTAAAGAAACAGGTTTCTCAATGTAGGAACTTTTCAATGTTGGAGCTTTCCCACTAGCAGGAATTAAACTTTGAAGGGATTCCCTGCCCTTTTACAGATTCCTAATTCAGGTACTCCAGCATACCAGTTTCTCCTTACCAATCAAGGGATTAATGGCTTTGATGCTGTGTTTTATGTGATTTAGCTGGACATTCAGGGCTTCATAAGCGAACAGCTCCTGACGCAGTTTGTGCTCAAGGTCCTTCTGTTTTTTCTGGCTAAAACAGGATCCAAATCAGATGAAAAGCAAGCACTTCACTGTCCTGTGTTGACACTCTTGTTCCCTATCTCTGATTATACACAATGATAAGGTCACTTCAATAAACACACCAACACTTTCAGAGGACTCGTGTGATACACTTACTAGTAATTTCTGAAGTATGTGAATCCAGCAAAAGTTATTTGCATCCCTACAAAGGTCTCTGGTGGCTCCATTGCACTTTTTAAATGCAATTCATGCTGCCTTGACCAATACATATATTGCAAAACACAGTAGCTAGTGTTGGACAACTTCAGTACTACTGGAGCGACAGCTGGAGAGAGAGAGAGAGAAACAGAGGGGTTTCAGTATAAAACAGGGCTATAGAATATGACAATAGAACGTAACTTGAAAATCCTTCAGCAATAAAGACAAAACATTCTTCAATAGGCTGCTACTTAACACAAATATTTGCTATGTTGGCAATTTCTGCCTCACTTAGAGCGCAACGGGTTAAAATTCAGCTCTGTCCAGAACCCTATCTTCCGAAACCACATCCAATTACATTTACGGCATTGATCAGACGCTCTTATCCAAAGTGACTTCCATTTTTCCTAATTTCAGGGACAGTTTTCCTGGACCAGCTTGGGGTTAAGGGTCTTGTCCAGTGGTGGTAGTGCTGGAGGTAGGATTTGAACTCACAACCTCTTGGTCTAGAGAAAATTATCCTAACCACTAGACCACCACTATCCCACCAACATCCACATGGTCTCACCAAGACCCTTAACCCCAAACAGCTTCAGGGAAACTGTACATTTAATTAGAAAATGAAAGTTCTTCTGGATAAGAGCCTCTGCTAAATGCCATAAATTTATTTCATGACATTAAGCCACGTTAGACAGTATGCTATACAGTCCAGAACTAGTCCAACTCTTTGGCTATGATTTAGAACATACTCTTTTGGATCGTATCCAAATCCCATTGGTTGCATTTTAAGAAACAGTGCTGCTTAATCTTCTCTATTCCGTGAAAACCTAACCGAGACTCCCTGAAAATAAAGAAAGAAAGGTGCAGGAGTCATCTTGAAGGAGCGCTTTACACAGGCTGATAAGAAGCATAAGCTCAATTACAAGTTCATTAATATTTCTTATGTAAGATCATTTTTGAGCTAATGTAAATATCTATTAAAAATGATTAAACCCTCTCCAAACAATTTCATACATCTTCATTTGCTTCTTATTTCTCCCTTAGCTAAATCTATTTTAATTAATATTTTACTTGTCAGTCAGGAAAGAACAGATGAAATCTTGGGCTTCTTTAGAGATTTCCAGCTCAGCGGGGAACTCGGGCTTCTTATGGTTCTTGATCATCTGCATCATTTTGTCCATCGAAAAGGAGCAGGGTGGGTAAGTACCTGTTCAGACACATTTTAATGCCTTCATTTCTTTTAAATAACAAAAAACAAATAATTAGTTATACAATAGTTATGTAAAGAAGCATTAACACTATAATCTGGATGATTATGAAGTACAGTAAATTAATGTATCTTTGCTTTTTTACTTTTTATCCCCTTCTCTTGTAATACGTCAAATTTATTCAAAGTTGATAAGGAAGATATTAGAACCGACCACTGACTTTATGTAGATTCGCATAAATGTGTCAAAAAATTGCAGTATTTAAGTGATTATTTGTCATGGCAAACATGCTCACAGCACAGCACACAGTGCACCACAACCAAATGTGACCCATCTGATAAGGAGCAGTGAGCAGCTTTTTGGCAGCACTGAGCGAATAGTGCTTGGGGATGGTACCTTACTCATGAGTACGTCAGTGGTACCTTGACCAGTCTGGGCCATTCTTAGTAATTATTCTAATTGATCATAATCATTATATGTGTAAAAATCTCTTGATCATTCAAACCCAATCAATCAACACACACACACAAACACACACATCACATACCCACTACTAACTTGTAGATGAGCGTTCCAAAAGACCACCAATCCAGCTCTCTCCCGTACATGCCGGAAAACTCTCCCCTGTCTATGGCCTCAGGTGGGACGTTGTGTGGTGCCCCCATCCAAGATTCCAAATACACAAAGCCATTCTGCAATGAAGTTGTCCATATCAGAGCTCTGCATTCCATTTGCAAACACAACCGTCCATATGCAACTCAACAATGCAACTGTATTAATCCATCTCTATAAGACTACACCTTTCAGATTTTTCTGGAACATGGCCCTAGCAGAAGTAAGACCAGAAAGAAGCTGGTTTTGTTCCAGAGTTTTCTTACCAAGTCCATCTTCCTGGCCATATTGAAGTCTGAGAGACGGAGATGGCCGCTGGAGTCGAGTAGAACACTTTCTGCTTTGATGTTACAATGGATGTAGCCCATGGAATGGAGGGCGTCCACTGCCAGCGCCAACTCAGCAGCGTAAAACCGAACCCATTCCTCGGGTAGACACTTGTACTTGCTGATGACGTCGGACAAGCTGCCGGTGGGCGCAAAGTCCATGATCAGGTACAGGTTCTGCCTGTCCTGAAGGGCACACTCCAGCTGGAGGTGTAAAACAAAGACGAAGAACATAAAGAACGTTCAGCAGCAGGTTAATGCATGAATGAATGAATATGAGTGAATGAGTCCGTTAAGGAGTGGGTTTGTGAAACATTTCTCTTTTTAAGGACCCTTCCATTACTTTGGTTTGCCCAATATAGCGATGTCAGTGTCCAAAATGTAAAGCAAGAAAATGGAAAATAGCTTTGCACGAATATATTTTTGCTATTTTGTGTGTATACATGCCTGCACAAGCCATGAGCTGGTGGCTGAGGCCATGATTTCACGTTCACCCCAAGAAAGATCAGTGCTCCCAGCCACTGCAAACTTGTTCAGTGTCTTCATGCAGTACCACTTCTGAGTCTTAATGTGTTTCACCTGAACACACAAATACAAATACAAACACAAAACGAAAATGTATGTCATGTAATAGGCCAATAAAAACTGCAACAAGGGAGCAAAAAGATGTCAGAAAGCTACGATGAGAAACCAGAACACACACACACACACACACACACACACATATATACATGTACAAAGAGACAGAGTCCTGACCAGAAATACTTCTCCAAAATATCCCTCGGCAATCTTTTTCAGCCTTTTGAAGTCACTTGGCTTCCTCTGAAGTTTCTGGATCGCGGATATCACTTTTTTATCTATACAGAAGGAAATAAACTCCCACACATTATGGTATTACACGCATGCAAACACATACACAGCTGTCAAATAGCTTCCTACTGCCTATGCAGTGCACTACGTACAGCATAGCAAAATGTAGTTCTGCACTACATGCCATGTACGTGCGTAGTACAAACACACTGTAGTACTGTCTAAAACTGTAATCAAAATAATGTGTTGGTATGTGTTTTTTTAAATTATTTGGGGATCTAATATTCCTTCATTTCACAGCAGATTGTGTGTTTTATTGGAGCAAAAGATCCCAATATCTCACTCTTCTTTTCAGCTTCATATCTTGTTAATGCTTTAATGGCAGTTCTTGAATTGATAACTTGCCCCTAGCATGCCTAGTGACTTTTAATGCTTAAAATATAAAACTTAATACATTTCATTAAGAATCCTGCAACATTGTCGTCTGCATACAAAGCCGGGATGTCCAGGTCATAGATGAAGGCCTTCATGTTATCCTGTAAAGGAGAGTAACAAGACAGAAAAAGTGATAATTTGTCCGTAAAAACACAGCAGACATCTTACAAATATGCATTCAAAACGGGTCAAAAACACACACACAAGTAAATTTTCCCAGCTGAACGGTGACTCTGGGTCCCGAATAAGGGCTCGCAGTTCATTACAGCGCGTTTTCATTGACTTTTTTGCTTTGCTGATCATCATATTTGCTGCATAGGTAAAGTTAGATAACTGTAGAAAAAAAAGAGAAAAGAGATTTTATTTTTGCTTGAAACTCGGTAAATCACTCCTTTGTGACATCACTCATAATCTTAGAAAAATCACAATATCAGCATAGAGCTTGCGCACAAAATATCATAATACACTTTAGGACTGTGCCTCTCAATGATCAGTAAAACCTGAACTCGTGATTATTTTGTAATATTTGCATTTGATTGTAATACAAAACATTTTTCGTGTTCTATTAGTTATACATTACGACACATTTGTCACAAATAAACATGTCCGTTAATAATAGTATTTGTCGTATAATCTCTGTCATTGTGGGAAAACGTTTTAAGGTTCTTAATACGTTCTTTAATACATTTCATTAGTCAAAGAAAATGAAGTATTTTCTATTGAAAGTTCCATACTAACGTTAACAACATTTTATTCATCGTTGTCAACATTGTTCCACCCTGGACCTTAAAGGTAGTTCGGTGTGTGCCCACTAGGGGATGCCATCTTAAAGGGAGCCACTTGTGAGCGCACTTTATAGAATATATTTTATTTGATAACTTTTACATAATTTCTTCATTTTATAGCACGTCTTGGTTAAAAAGAATTGTCCAAATGTGTGGTTCTCGCTTTTAGTTGGCGAAATAGTTGACAGGGGCCATTTTACTGACCAGAACCATCCTAAAATATTTATTACGAGTTACAGAGAGGTGAAAATCGCCTTTCGTGTAGTTCTTATTTTACTTGTTGCTGAATAGGTTAAACATTTCATAAAGACATTTTAGGCTCCATTTGCACTGATTTAAGTAATTTATGCCGCAGCATCTGTTGATGACGTAGCGACGTCGCGGGAAAACTGCGATACAATTGAGCTAAAATCACCAGGGTGGAAATAAAATGGCTAAATAACACTGTAAAATAGTTTTTTTGTTTGTTTTTTTTTCTTTACAGTGTAAGCATGCCATGAGATTTGACTAAATGACTAGAATCTGTCGATACAGCATGGGATTTGCACAAAGAAATGTAAAAAATAACAAATACGTTAAATATTTATTTGCTAATCTTTCACACTTTAACATTTTTGTGCAAATCCCATGTCTTAAATAGTATGTTAATTTAAAAAAAAATACATAACAGGATAAATCAAATAAAAATAATAAATAAAGAAAAAACCCAGAAGAAATACAGACACAGATGTCAAAACATAACGAGATCGTTATAAGTGACTGCTACACAGACACTGTTGTGGTTTCATTGTCTGCTTTTACGCGATAAAGTTGTTGAAGACATGAATCACGGCTCTTAGCAGCAGAACAGACCTTACACCAAATCCTCTTACTGAGTGTCACAACCGATTCCCACACACGATAGAATCTCCACAGCAATAATCCGTCGACTGAGGCCTAGTCTATAATGGCTCCTCAAGCCCATATCAGTGGTCAGACACCGACAATAATGATGGTGTTACGAAGGCCTCTCGGGCCATTTTCAATATCCTGGTTCGAGCTGGAGGAGATGACCCCAGATCCACCATCAATTTATCATTATCCTCTTGACAAGCTGCTCCTCCAAAATGTTGTTTTAAAGTACGAACATCAATGTTTACATTTTTGGAAGATGGGTCTAACTTTTAGGCTATGTTTTATGAACAGAAACAAAAAATAAGGGGAATTGACAAAAGTGTAACAAAAGGCTCTAATGCAGCTGCAGATTAAACAGATAATTTTCCATTTTTTTCATCAAGAAAAATAACCAAAAAATTCTCCAATGCTGGCAGAGCAGAGGGAATTTCGCCCCAGATTTGATTGCACTATTATAAAATCATTTTCCTATTTACAGTGTAAACATGCCACAGAATCCATTGTGCTATTTACAAATGCAAATAAATATCAAATTTCCACACTTTTTACATTTATGTAGCAACATACAGACTGATACAGAAAGAAATACATTCACTAAAAAGCATGACATGCTATTTGCTCAAAAATAATTAGTTTCACAATCTTCTGTTATTTAAGACATGCTTTTCATAATATTTATTTACTCACCTCCTCAAACATAAACACAAAATATGTAAAAATAAATAAAACAATACATAAATGAATACATAAAATAATAAATAAACAAATAACTAATGAATAGATAAAATCTGCAAAAGAAGTGTCAAAACACAAGATCACTGTTTAACCGACTCCCATAGTGACATTGTAATTCAGGCCTGGCCTATCTAATCATAAATGATCATAATGTTCATCATTATTTTTCATAGTTTTCTGTCATTTAAGACGTTAGATAATATTCTGTTATTTACCTCCTCAAAAAAAAGTGAGCACACAAAAATAATACTTAAACGAATATGTAAAATAATAAATAAATGAATAGATAAAATCTGGAAATGGGTGTTAAAGCACAAGATCGCTATTATAACTAGAAGAGCAGGTTGAACTTAAGGTTTGCAGGCTGAACCTTTATTTTATTGCCAGAGGTGGACAGTAACTAAGTAAATTTACTTGAGTACTGTACTTAAGTAGAGTTTTTGAGTATCTGTACTTCACTTGAGTAGTATTTTATTTGTAAACTTGTGACTTCCACTTCACTACATTTTAAAGACAAATACTGTACTTTTACTTCACTACATTTCTATCAAGGTTCTCGTTACTCGTTACTTTCAAATCTGTGGATAAAGTGGATGTTATTCCCCCTTTTCTAAAACGTGATTGGTTGTTTGGCAGGTGACAGTCTATCAGTAATCAGCAGGGTTATGTCACACCTGTAGACTGGAATTATAAAACCAAGTTCAGACAGTTCTGCTGTTTTCTGTCTTGATTAGAACATTGTTGCTGTTGGAAAGTCATGAAGCTAGAGGTGTAGAGCTGGGTTTTAAGCAGGTTGGAATGTTGACGTTATGTTGTGAGCTGCATTTACAGCTATTGCACTGTCCCTCTGATTAACATACACGGATACAGTACGTGTGCACACACTGCCAGAGCTGGGTCAGAACACTACCATGCTGTTTAGTTTGGTGTGTAGTCTTACAATTAATTCATAAAATAACCTAAAAACTGGTTTTCTTTATCAGTTTAAGTTGTTTCATTCTGGAACATTCTACCAATTCCTTATTCTACAGGTTCTACAAGTTAGTCGGAGGCATTAGGTATTATAAGTGATGTGGCAATAATGCAACAATGCGGTGAAAGATGCACTTTTAATACTTAAGTATTTTTAAAAACAAGTACTTCAGTACTTTAACTTAAGTCAAATTTGACTGTTCGACTTTCACTTGTAATGGAGTAACATTTGACTAGTGGTAGCTGTACTTTCACTTAAGTAACGAAGTTAGCTCCTTTGTTCACCTCTGTTTATTGCATTATTTCCAGGGGTGGAAGTAACGAATTACAAATACTCACGTTACTGTAATTAAGTAGATTTTTTGGGTACTTGTACTTTTATGAGTAGTTTTTCAAGTGTGTAATTTTACTCGTACTTGAGTACAATTTACACCATGTAATCTACTTCGCTACTTATAAAATCAAAAGTCGCTACTGAGTACGCCCACAATTTGAATTAATATTCAGACCTTTCATCTGCATCTTTGCAGCCAATAAGGCTGTGCAATCGCGACCGCGCCAATTAATCTATGAGTAAGCAAAGAATAAACTCCGCTGCAGCAGCAGGCACAGGTGTCTGGAGGTACTACACAGTGGAGTACAAACTAATTTATAGACTGAAGATTTGGAGACAAACAAGCCAAAATGGAGCCAAATGAAGCCGGATAGACTCTGTTAATTTAGAAAACCAGCTCTTGCTGAAACCGAACAAAAGGTTCAGAAAGTGAAGTGTGACAGAAACGCTATTATGTCTAAGAGTTTAAGACACTTACCTGCCTGTTGTTCGCAGTGTATAGGGAAAAGTTAAAACTGTTTTATGCATGTTCAAAAACATTTTTGTTTTATATCTACATTTATTTACAAAACAAATTGCCTTTCTATACCTTGAGAAATGTGCTTTGAACGTAGATATTTTATACTGGTGAATTGAATCGAATGCCTGCTTTTGACGACGCAATAAAACATCCATCGGTTAAAAAGTAATTAGTACTCTGAGTAGTTTGTACTTTTACTCAAGTATTTTTTTTAACACCAGTACTTTTACTTGTAATTGAGTACATTTTAACCAGTGTAACAGTACTTGTGCTTGAGTACAAATTTTTTGTACTCTTTCCACCTCTGATTATTTCAACGTGAAACGAAGGAATGAATCGTAATGAGTCGTTTTCGCTGATCTCAGGCCTGCAGTTCTTGGCGTGGTCACGTGTACTCCGTGTCGTCAGGGGGCGCTGCAGAGCCACATCGGCCACGTTTAAACGGCGAGGAACGGGAAGGAACCTTCCAGCAACTTGCTCGGCTTGTCGCGAGCCGGCGAACTTCTCTCGTCGTAAAATCCAGTATCTTTCAAACAAAAATGACGAATCCAACTCCCGTGTCCAAGCCTGGACGTTCAGACAACCCTCGGGTTTATTTCGATGTAGACATTGGCGGTGAAAGAGGTCAGGCCCGTGATTTGTATTTATTTGTGTCTTGAGTGTTAAAGGTCCACATGGGTTTGGGTTGTAACCGAGTCTTTGTGTCGAGTCGTGTCCGGAACTGGAGCTTGATTTCATTAAAAACGCATTTAAACCCTGCAGACGGAATCGTTCTGAAGACACAGATGTGCTGAAATGTGCAGTATTTGCTGTATTATGTGGTAAATTCTGCAAGTCTTAATGTGGGTTCATTTTTATTTGCATTGTCTTGGCAATGACCCAGGATATGTTTTTCAACTTGTGTTTGTGTGACACAGTTTTACTATAAATTAAAAAAAAAAATCTAGATATAATAATTGTATGTACATATGTAATAGTTCATTTCCAAGACAAGTTCAAATAAACATTAACCCACTAAACATTAATATCAATAAAGATAAAGATACTCATGTCAAACTACAGCTGATCTTACACACATTTAATGCACAGAAATTATGATTGTATTCCATGACTGTAAATGTGGTTTTTCTAGTTGATCGCTGTTACGATATTTACAGATATTACTGAACCTCTCACATAGTCAGCTCAGACTTTATGAAGTAACTTTTTATTTTAGACAGTCTGTTTAGAATTTTCATGTTTAACTGCAGCAGATCTTATCCACATTCTATGCAAAAAAAGCTATTTCAAGACCGTAATTGTCGTTTGAATACCGCATGTAACTATATTGCACATTCTCTTTTTCGAACCCCTAGTTTAGAGTGTATATTTTGAAAGTGAGTGATTATTTGTCATTGTGAACACAGCACACAGTGCACCACAACGAAATGTGACCTCTGCATTTAACCCATCTGTGAGGGAGCAGTGGGCAGCTAACGCGCCTGGGGAGCAGTGCTTGGGGACAGTACCTTGCTCATGAGTAACTTGGTAACTTTACCGGCCCTGGATTCGAACCTGCGACCTTCTGATCACGGGGCGAACACCCTACCCTACCGTTACGCCACCAGCTGCCCCTTAAACCCAGTTTTATAGGCTAATTAATGTATGCATGTTCTGTGTACTCTGTAAAGCCACCTCGTCTCGTCTCTCTGTATACTTGTATATAGCTGAGACGACAAAGTCAGCTTTGACTCTGAGAGCGTGCGTAAGTTCATTCAGCCTGTTCACAAACCTGTTCTCCATTTATCCCGTCTCTTCCAGTCGGCCGCGTCGTGTTCGAGCTCTTCGCCGACGTTGTCCCTAAAACTGCGGAAAATTTCCGGGCCCTGTGCACCGGAGAAAAGGGAGTGGGCAAAAGCACCGGGAAGCCACTGCACTTCAAGGGATGTCCGTTCCATCGGAGTGAGTGACGTCCACTTTGCCTCAACTAAATATGGAACGTGTACTGAATTTATCGGACGCTCTTATTGCCAGGGTTTTTCTGCTAAACCAGCATAGCGAGAGAGCATAACAAGCAGCAAATCAACGTCACGTTTGCACTTCTGTGATAAACTAGCTCCTAGAGAGGGAGAAACCAGACGGCAGAGCTGTTCTCTAACTTAGTATTCCGCATGTTATTCCAGTAATCAAGAAGTTCATGGTCCAGGGAGGAGACTTCTCTAATCAGAACGGCACCGGAGGAGAGAGCATCTATGGGGACAAGTTCGAGGACGAGAACTTCCACTACAAGGTGAAGAGCCGCGTCTCTGAAATTAATTGAAAAACGCTGCCGGTTTGTTTACGTCACCGTTAAATAATTGCTTTGAGCCGGGGCCGAATATAAACGACGCCGCTGGGCGCAGCCCCTCGAGAAGGAAGCCAAATTAGTGGCGTCTGCTTCGAGTAAAAAAAAATAAAAAGAGAGGAATAAAACCGTCTCCTCTTAATAAACACAGCACTCGCTAACTTTCCAGACGGAAGTAATTGACTTTTGCCTAAAATTGATGTCAATAAAAATTGGGTTCAATCACTTTTAGACTGCGTCCAGGCTTGATAAACCGACCTGTTGGACTGCAGCGCTGTGAGCGTGTGACCAAAACTCTCATATAACGATATAAAACATTTCATATCCCGATAACGATATATATATACATCACATATTATGGATGCACAATATGGGAATTATTGGGGAAAAAAGGCCGAAGTTTTTCATGCTTACATCTGCCGATGCCGGAAAATGAGGAAGGCAGAGTCGAGCGCAAGTGCAGACAGAGTTGAGCCCGTAAAGACGTAAAGTCCCACCTCGGACTTTGGACACGCCTTTGGACACGCCTACTTTTCCGACGTACTATAAATGTGCCATAAAATAATCGGCTGAAAGTATCGGGCAGATCTAAGCATCGGTCAGATGTTATCGTTATCGTTCGATTCCGATATTATCATGCATCCCTACACAATGTCGAACGTTTTCTGTAAATTCAGTGGAACTTCCGCAAACATCATCTCATGTCCGCGTGCGCTCAGCTCTGCCTACGCGAGCGGTCAAAACTCTCCATCCACGCTCATATGGAAGACCGAATGTGCCACAATTCTTTACGCAATTGACAGTAAAACACTTGTGTTTTTATTGTTTTATTCGTTAAAAAAATGCCACAACGCTCTGATATCGGCGCTTTTGATACAGTTGAAAACTCTTTTTGCAACGCTCTAGTGACTTGTGGTAAAACGCCGCTTTTTACGCCGCAAAATTACTGCAAAAGGCGGCACTTTTTACCGTGCTCTAGTAAGGCGCCTTTGGCGTTCCATAGACCCGAGTGCGAGGGCTGGAAATGTTTCAAGCGCACGCGCAGGCAGAGTTTCCACTGCACGCTCAGAATCAAGGCACACGTATAACGCCATCGTATTCTCGGTGCCTGCGTCCTCGTGTTGCCGCTGCGACTACTGCAAACCCACAGCCAAACCACGAAGAAACATTGCCGTAAACCGTGCGTTTGGCCAGGCCCACGAAAGAAACGGAGGATAATGTGGAACGATAGTCGTATTCATTTTGTGTTTCGTTTTGTTCTCTTCAGCATGACACAGAAGGTCTCCTGAGCATGGCCAACGCCGGACCCAACACCAACGGCTCGCAGTTCTTCATCACCACTGTGCCCACGCCTCACCTGGACGGCAAGCACGTGGTGTTCGGCCGGGTGCTGAAGGGCATGGGCGTGGTCAAGCTGCTGGAGGGGGTGGACACCAAGGAGGACAATCCCGTTAAGGTGGGCGTCGCAAATAATTCGGCACGCGCTGCGCGTCGCTCCCGACGCCGGAGGTCATTGGAAATGAGATTTGGTATTAGTTTTAATTGTCCTTGAAGGATGAGTCCGTCTCTTTGTTGCACCTTAATCAGTAGATTAGATCAGGACTCTATTAAATGTTTTATAGGGGATGAAAAATTCACAGAGCTAATGGGAAGTCGAAACGTGCCAAAGACTGACCGGAGCTCGGGAGGAAGCTCGTAATGATGATAATAATGATCAGCAGTAATGTGTTATATTAATAAGCAGCTCTCGGGGACGCCCTACAGAACGCTAAAAATCAAACTTTAAGTAGAAGAGTCAACAATCCTGTCTCACGGTTTCCCTCCACTCTCTCTCTCTCTCTCTCGTTCTTTTTAGCCGTGCGTCATTGCCGATTGCGGGGAGCACAAGGACGGAGACGACTGGGGCGTGGCGCCTAACGACGGCTCCGGAGACGTGCATCCAGACTTCCCCGAGGACTCGGATGTCGACTTGAAAGACGTAAGAAAGAAAATCATTCTCAACACATCAAATTTGTTTCAGAAGTATCGCAAGTCTCGACGTCGGCCGACGTCACGGAGTCTGCTCCGATTAGGGCTGCGAACAGTCCGTTTGTTAATCGATTAATCTGACCATTTGTTTTTTTTTTCCCGATTAATCGATTACTAATCGGATAAAAAGGAAAAAAAATCAATTTCATTTGCAGCATTTTTGTAATACACCAAACTGTCCCATTTCTATTTGGATTTATTTTTTACTCTCTAACATTAGAAAACGGGGGGGGAAATCTGATTAATGGAAAATGAAGATGTGGCATTTTTTTTTAGCCAATTTGGACTCATTTTTGACATATTTCTGGGAGAGAACTACGTTTTTGCGCAAGACGGCGTTCCACATGAGTGGTGGATAATAATCACTGAAAACATCTATCAAATGGCTGTACTGCGAGTAGAACGCTGGGCGTTTTTCTGATTTATCAGCTAAAATAGAAGATTTGTCTGTAATAAACGGGAAGATTTAACTGAACTGGAACACTTTAGTCAATGTTGGACTTCCCGAGAGAGTTAACAAACGCAGTGTCTGTGTTGACATCGCGAAAAATGGCGTAGATGCGTTTCTACGCGACTGCTTCAGTTTTCGTGACGGCAAGGCACGGCACTGCTCCTCGTCTCCTCCTTATTTTCTTTGACGGCGGTCGGCGTCCGGCTTAAGCAGAAGGGTTATGATTTAAAATGTCAGCCGTTTAACAGTTTTTTTGTCGTCTTTTTGGTAGTGGTTTAGCGGACGAGGAAACTCACAAACCAGTTGCACGAGGGTCAGGCCATCTCACGTGATGCCACTCGGTCAGTCGTCTCCGCGTTCCAGGCGGTAAACATTGCGACAGTGCAGACAGATGAGAGTTAGAGGCAAGGAAAACGGGTGAAAAGACGGTAGAAAGAGAAAGAAAGATGGCGATACGTGTAGAGAAAAGAAAGGGAGAGATCCTGACGACTGAGCCGGAGTCAGCTGAGGAAAAAGACAGGGAGACGGAGGAAGGGAGAGAAAAATACGGAAAAAAGTGGTCGCTCTCCCAAAAAAGAAAGGCGGACAACGAAAATAGCTATATGTCGAAAAAGGCTTCCACTAAAAAGTCTCAAAAAACATCAGATCGATGTTGTAGGACACTACGAGGAAATCAAGTTATCACTGAAGCATCTTCAGCCCCTTTAAGCGGCTGAATGAGATGCAGGAATGAAAAAAAAAAGTGTTTGGTTGGGCAACAAAACGCGTATTCGCCATTCTCAAGATGAAGTCCGCGTCTCGCGTTTCGTTCTGACCCAGTTTTGGTAGAAAATGTCACAACAATAATAATAAAAGCGTTCACCGTCTTAACGAGATTTTTCAGGCCGTCGGGTTTTTCAAGTCGCCGACGTTGATGAGGAAATTGATTTTACCGTCACCCTCAAAAGCTCCTAATAATTACAACAATGTCCAACTCGCAGGTGGACAAGATCCTGTCCGTGTCGGAAGACATCAAAAACATCGGCAACAACTGCTTCAAGGCTCAGAACTGGCAGGCTGCCGTTAAGAAGTACTCAAAAGCCCTGAGGTGAACGCGCCGCCCCGAAAAAACGACGCTTTCTCTTTAAAAATGTTTTAAAAACGTGAGTCTTTCGTAGACTCTCTGTTAAAAAAAACCCAAATCTGATGCTCTTCTCCGCAGGTATTTGGAGGTGTGCGGCGAGGCTACGGATGATGATGAGAGCGCTCAGAAGAAGCTGGAGCCCACTATGCTGAGCTGCGTCCTCAACACGGCCGCCTGCCACCTCAAACTGCAGCAGTGGGAGGAAGCCGTTCAGAACTGTGATAAGGTAAGAATTCGAACCGACCTTCAGGAAGCCCTAATGCAGGGTAACGTCCAGTTCCGGTCCAGGAGCTTTCTCCATCACGTGTCTCATGTAGAACTGACTGACCGGGTAACGACGGAAAACCCTCCAGGAGCAGAACTGGACACCGCTCTGCTCTAATCGGTGGAAATCTTGCCCGCGACAATTATTTCGATTACTTAAAGATGCAGTTAATACTTAAAAAAAAGGGGTAATTTTTGTTAACGCATGACCCAAACTAGGGCTGGGCGATACGACCTTGTGTCTATGCGCGCTGTTGCTACACGCACGCTCAAAAACACTCCGCGCACCCTCCTATGGAACGCCAAAGGGGCCACCGTTCGCCTAGATTTTTACGCAATCGACAGTAAAACATTCGTTTTTTTTTTTTACGGAGCTTTATTCGTTTCTCGCGGTGCGCTGCTTTTTAAAGCCGTTTCTGCGACGCTCCAGTGATTCGCGGTCAAGCGCCGTCCCGTTTTTACGCTGTCAAATAGCCGTAAAAGGCGGCGCCCTTTAAAACCCACCGTGGCACCTTTGACGTTCCGTCGCTCCGAGCGGCGGGGTTGAGCGTGCGCAGCCGCGAGATTCCGCTTTCGATAGCTCCTCTGCGTGCTCCGAATTAAGGTCCAGATATAACGGCGGTCAGCAGGTGAGGTTTTTTTTTTTTTTTTTTATAAGACGGCGTCCTTCATCTTCTTCCGCTCCCAAATTCTTTTGAAACGCATCAAATTTCCGCGTTGAAGTGCTTCTGTGTCCTGATGGTACCTGCCGTGTGTGTGTGTTTCAGGCTCTGGAGCTGAATGGGACGCACGCTAAAGCTCTGTTCAGGAGAGCCCAGGCCTGGCAAGGCCTCAAGGAGTTTAATAAAGCAATGGTAGAACACACACACACACACACACACTGCTCTAATTAATGAAACACAAACAGCTAATTCTGTTCTGCTCACTAATAAGCTCACCACACTCAGCCACCGAATCCGTTCTGCTGCTTCACGTCGAGGCGACGCAGCAGAAACGTCCCTAAGCGTGTGATTTCAGGATCGGACGGCTCACAGGACTGTGGAACGCATTCACTGTGTCTCAGATGAGCTCGTAAAGAGTTGAATCATGTTGTTTTAGAGCAATATCATTAGAGCAAGTCTGGAAAACTGGAAAACAAACCCCTCCTTTTTTCTTCAGCAGAGCTCTTACCTCTTCCTCCTCTTCTTCTTCTTCTTCTCAAATTGCAGACAGATCTCCAGAAAGCACACGAGACTGCGCCGGATGACAAAGGTGAGGACTGTACCGATTGTGCCAAAAAGGAGAAATTTTCAGGGTCTTTACAAGACGGCTTAAAAAAGTGGGGTTGGAACACAAGTCACCAGAGCGTCGCAGAAAAGCTGTGTTTTCACTGGCGTTAAAAAGCGCCATTTTTTGAGACTGTTGCGGCTTAAAACGCCTGACGTTGCGGCAGCTTTTCTTTTAAACACATAATTGCGATTATTCGTTAACAATGAATTAAAATTAAGGGAACAAAACCACTGTCCGCCCCGTGGTGCGTCGGCCCCCGCCTCGCACCCGTAGTCCCGGCATAGGCTCCGATCCCCACAACCCCGATGCCGATTAAGTGGTTCAGATCATGACCGATTGACTGACAAAAGCACTTTCGTTTGTGTTAACCTTTAACCATTTAGCCATTTTTGAAGGTGAATGTTAAAGGTTTTTAATCACACGTTTCCAACGTCTTCCAACGCTTTGCGGGAAATGACAGCAGTTGGTCAGAAATTGCGGACAAGTTACGGTAATTAGTCAGAATTGCAAGGGCGCGATGAATTTGCAGCGTTAATAGTTGCGTTCGCAACGGCGCAAAATCCTGGAGGGTCTGAAAAATGTTTTTTTTATGGACCAAAAAGCGTCGGTAGATCAGAGTATCGCAACAGTTCATGTTAAGGAATTAAACAGTGTATAAAATGGTGTTTATCGGTGAATTGTGGCACTTTTGGTGGTCCATATGAGTGTGCACGTGTTGTCATTAATATATGAAAAACGCAGGTGAGATTGCTACTGTGGCGAAAGTTAAGGTGCAGAAACTATTTTGTTCTGCAACTCAAAGCATTTGGATTTCCAGTAAGGACGTTTGGGATTTTACTACTAATTCAATAAAATATTCTCCTCTTCGGCACAATTCAGACGTCGTTCAACTCAAATTCGGCGTCGGCAACCCTTTTTAATGTCCATCTTCCGTTTCTACCGTCAGCTATCGGCAACGAGATGCTGAAGGTCAAGCAGAAAATAAAGGAGGAAAAGGAGAAAGAAAAGAAGATCTACGCCAAAATGTTTGCCTAAAAGTGAACGGCTGCGACTTCTCCGCACGGATCGACCTTCACGAGCTCGCCTACGTCTGTCTGCCTGCGGTCCGCCGATCAGACTTTCCATTCTGGGAATAAATGAAGCAAGTTGTAGCCTGAGATTCGGACTCCTCGGAAGCAGTTTACACAGTGAATACAGTAAAGCGGGGGCAGTAGAATCCATTTAGGAAACGTCAATACTTGAACGTGTTTCTTTTTGTGAGTGAACGGTGTAAAGAATCAATGTTTGTAAATGAGAAGCCTTACTCTCCATTTGCGTTAAGATTGAAGACTACTGTAGAATAGTCGCCTAGACTGACCTTTACCGCCCGACTCGGCCTCACTGTTTTCGTTCTATTTATTTTGTCTTGCTGTCGGATCAACTGGAGACTGCGTGAGGAAGCGTGTTCCGTCCCGATCGATCGCGTCCGCGTCGGTTCAGTGTATTAAAGCTCATTCTCACGACAAACGTGTCGGCGTTGTTGTTTTTTCTGTGGAGAAACATCAAACTCGTGTCTGGTAAAACATTTATTATATGAGTTACAGTTTCTTGAACATTATATACAACGCAAACTTTCAAGAAAACGCGCGAGTGCTGTTAGCTTTCAGGCCTAGTACCTGCGTATTCACTAGCAGCGTCACACAACAGATAAGCGTGTGTACGAACGGGCCGTAAGTACAGCTTCTCTCAAACGGTTAACCACATTTTATATGAAACTTACTGAATGTTTCAGTTCAGTAGTTTCAACGACCGCAATGCCGTGGAAATTCTGGAAAGTCAAAAAGACCTCATCGCCCCGAAAAGAACACCAGCCGCTACGGGAAGCTGGATGTTAATTAGGCACTTACAAAGAACGCTGAAAACCTCTTAATCCGTCATCAGACGTCAACCCTAAACTTGTTTACGTTCCTGCAGTATTTTTTGGAGACTGATGTTGCTGATACTGAATAAAAGTAGGATATGGAGAACACACACACACACACACAATCACATGCCGTTGTACGCCGGTCCTCCGCTGCCTTCCGGCACAACCCAGTTGATGTTCTGGCTGGGGTCTTTAATGTCACACGTCTTACAGTGAACGCAGTTCTGGGCGTTGATCTGTAACCTCATGCCCTCGCCCGACTCCAGCGGAACAAACTCGTACACGCCTGGAAATGAAAACAGTGAAAACCTAAATGCTGTCCCGAAGTCACTGCAGATTGTAAGATAAAGCACATAAATTTAGGACACTTAAATTTCCGATCTAGACGGGCAGTTCCTGAAGAAACAGTGAAAAATGGTAAGAGATAAAAGAGTGAAAAAGGAGAAGTGATAAAGGCTGGTTTATTCTGATTAAACGATGAGCTGCTGAAGTAATGTGAAGCTCACGTCATGGACCAGGCTTAACGTGAGAAAAGTAACAGCAGTTCTCTTTAACCGAAATGCCCCCTGGTGGCCAAAATAAGGAATGACCGTCTTAATGCTGGCGCCCCCTTGTGGCCAAAATAAGGAATGACCGTCTTAATGCTGGTGCCCCTTGTGGCCAAAATAAGGAATGACCGTCTTAATGCTGGCGCCCCCTGGTGACCAAAATAAGGAATGACCGTCTTAATGCTGGCGCCCCTTGTGGCCAAAATAGGGAATGACCGTCTTAATGCTGGTGCACTCTTCTGGCCAAAATAAGGAATGACCATCTTAATGCTGGTGCCCCTTGTGGCCAAAATAAGGAATGACCATCTTAATGCTGGGGCCCCTTGTGGCCAAAATAGGGAATGACGTCAATGCTGACGCTCCTTGTGGCCAAAATAGGGAATGACCATCAATACTGGTGCCCCCTTGTGGCCAAAATAAGGAATGACCGTCTTAATGCTGGCGCCTCCTTGTGGCCAAAATAGGGAATGACCGTCTTAATACTGGTGCCTCTTGTGGCCAAAATAGGGAATGATGGTCAATGCTGGCGCCCCTTGTGGCCAAAATAGGGAATGACCGTCTTAATGCTGGCGCCTCCTTGTCGCCAAAATAGGGAATGACCGTCAATGCTGGCACCCTCTTTGTGGCCAAAATAAGGAATGACCATCTTAATGCTGGTGCCCCCTTGTGGCCAAAATAGGGAATGACCGTCTTAATGCTGGTGCCCCTTGTGGCCAAAATTGGACATGACTGCTTTAATGCGGGCACCCCCTTCTGGACAAAATAGGGAATGACCGTCTTAATGCTGAATGCTTAGGTCTCATTCGCCAACCGTTCTTAAACGTCTTAAGTGCACTAATTTCAGAAAATATCTGGAGAAAGTCTTGGTAAACGATGCCCACTATGGTTTTTGAAAGCCATGTGGTGTAAAACCCAGTCTCGGTCTACGCACCTGCAGGACAGAACCTCTGTTCGGGACCGTCGTAGACGGCGAGGTTTTGCGCGACGGGAACGCTGTCGTCTTTCAGCGTGAGGTGAGGCGGCTGGTCGTGCTCGTGGTTGGTCCCGCTCAGCGCCACCGAGGACAGCAGGTCGAAGCTGATTTTCCCGTCAGGCTTTGGGTACTCAATGGGCGCGCACTCCTTCGCCGGCTTCAACTGTGCCGAATCCACACCTGTGGTGAAATAAAAATAAACTTAATGGATGCATTCAACATGCAAATCCAGCTTGTCGACTCTGCGCTGGGATTATGTGCGATGAATGGCTTATAGTCCAGACTTGCTGACTAGACGCTGATATGAAGCACAGCGTTTAATGTTTGGGGAGAGAGATGGAGTGAAATTGATGGAGGAGTCGAATTCCCTCACCGCAGTGTTTGAGCGTCCAGGGCTCTAAAAAAAAAAAAAAAAAAAAAAAAAAAAAAATGTAGAGCATCCCTCCGTAGAGACCGAAGTAGTTGTGAAACGACGGCCGGATGTTCCTCACAGCGTGCAGCTCCTTCCAGATCCAGGAACTCTTCAGACTGTCTTCGTATTCTGGAACATAGATGCCTAAAAGGAGACGACACAAAAATTCGGGATCATTAGGGCTGCGCGATATGACGAAATTACGGGTATAAATCGATAGAAATCAATGAATTCTTTATATTTTATGCCAAAATTGTGCATGGTGCCCGCTGCTCACCCTGGGTCTGGGACTGCAGGTTGGGGTCGTTGAGTTTGCTGAAGACGGCCTCGGCTGCCAGCATGCCACTCTTCATGGCCGTGTGTGTGCCTTTAATCTTGGGGACGTTCATGAACCCTGGACTGCAGCCGATGAGGGCTCCTCCGGGGAACGTCAGTTTAGGTACGGACTGCGGAGGACAAGACGGACTCCTTTAATTCTTGTTTTACAAAAACAGCGATAGAAACTCATACAGAGAGAGGGAGAGAGAGACACGGCTCCAATCTGGAGGAGAAGGCGACGCCGGCACCTGAAAACCGCCCTCGTTTAGAGCTCTGGCTCCGTAGGCGATCCTGGTGCCGCCCTCCAGCGTGGAGGACACCGAGGGGTGATGCTTCCAGCGCTGGAACTCCCTGAAGGGGCTCAAGTAGGGGTTGGTGTAGTCCAGGCCCACCTGTAACACAGACACACAGATAGACCCCTTTTCACAGATGAGTTGTGCACAGCAATTATGAAAAGTTCTCAGAACGGAACATACCCTAAAAGGTTTAAGTTTGTGTGTTGGGAGTTTTTCCTATTCTACATTTCGACACCAATTTATTTATTTTTTACGGTAAACGTATATCGATATCGGTTCAAAATATCGGTTCTTGGTCTCCTTGATTTGGTCGACCCCCAGTTTTTCCATTCTAAATGTCAACGTGCAAACACGCACACGCAGAGTTCAAAGCCGTTCCCAACATCCCATTTCTATCAGCGCTTGAGCAGGACGACTGAAGGGCAAGAATGAGAACTCCATTCAGATCAAAAGCAGCAAGTGATTGTGAGAAGAGAGTAAATGTTCAAAGGGAAAGAACAAGACCACCAGAACAGCAGAAACGTGACTGATCTAGGCACGGTATTGCAGTTTGACAAAATCAAGACCAACACTAGCTGCTTTTTAAACCTGCACATTATCCGAATGATCGCGAAACTCATGTCCAACACTGATATATTTACACTTCAACAGCCGCAGCGTGACACGGCGCTGATGGAGCATTACAAGTGTAGTTTGATTTAAGAAGAAAATGCTTATTTACTGCTTATACAATAATTTATAGAAGAATTATTCTGTTCGCTCGCATGTGTACATGTATTGACACCACGTCCAAACCTAGAATTATCGGGTCGGAAAGGGTTCCGCGCCCGGTCTGGTCGGAGAGCGGACTCACCACGAGGCCCAGGGCCACCAGCGGCTCTCCCTCGTTCAGGTGGTAGAGGAAGGAGCCTCCGTACGTGCGGCGGTTCAGCGGCCAGCCCACCGTGTGCTCCACCCGACCCGGACGCCACTTCTTCTCGTCTATCACCCACACCTGCAGGAGGAACACAAGGGCCGAGAGGGGTCACCGGGCCTCCTTCACCAATATTTTCTTATATCGGTACTTAAAACATTCAAACAGTGTGATAATGTAGAACTGAAGGAAGCGCAATGCGCTAATGTTGTGCACAAACACCATTAATGAACAATCACTTTATTTTTGGCCTGGCTAAAAACCAGCAGGGAGGAGGGTTATTCAGAACCGCCATCAGGCAGTGTACTGTACACTCTCCACACATCAAATCACAATCCGCACCAACAATTTAGTCAACGTAAACGCCCCTTGTCTGTTCAGACTTTTTTCAGTAAGTCTTTAGCGTAAATCCAGAGCTAAACCATCCGCACATTTTCCCCTTTTTATTGTTACGCTCATTTCCTTTTTTTTTCACCTCTTTGAGACCGATGGCGTAGGTCTGCGGTTGACAGTTCTCCCTCAGATTGAACTGCTTATAGAGCTGTTTGGCCAGGTGACCGTGGCAACCCTCCCCGAACATGGTGACCTTGGCGTGGAGCTCCATCCCGCGCTCAAACACGTCCTGCGTAATGAGTAAGATGAGACGTTGGACGAGCTACAAATAGACCAAGCTGTGACAAAATGTGTATTGGTTTTTATTCATTCCTTAATTAACATGAACTTAATGTGTTAGATGAAAAATAATGATGAACCTGTAACTACTTTTGTACTATGAAAGATAAAAATTAGCTTAAATCGAATACTTTTTTTTTTTCTAGAGTCCGAGATTAAATCTCAAGTAGAAAGAAAAAAAAATCTTTCACAGGAATGAAGAAGACAAAGATACATTTCTAAGTGAAAGACAAACCTTAGGCGACCCGTCTTTGGCGATGCCCACATCGTTGGTTGCTATTCCTTTGACGCTTCCGTCTTCGTGAAACAGCACCTGAATGAAAGTAAATGATGCGGTCAAAAATCCTTTAAAATTAAGAACTAGTGCTGGGCGATAAAGCGATCTCGACATTTTATTGAGAAAAATGTGATGACGATAACGACGATAAGCGTAAGGTATAAAATTCAATCACACTTCTTTGTCCACTATGCGACAGTGCCTTGAGATAGACAGTATCTTTGGCCAATCACGTAGCTTGGCATAACGCCAGCACAACAGCCAATCGCGGCCAATGATGCAAATTTGCCCATAGCGCACGAAGAAGCCGCGCGGTAAACATCGTTGAAGTGCTCGCGTGCCGAGATACACTTAGCGTTCAGAGCGTTTATGCGCCCGCATCATGGCTTGAAGCATCCGCTGAGCATGTCGTCATACATTTACGAGAGTTGCAGTACCAGCAGTAATTGGGGCGGCTGTGGGTTAAAGTTTAGCCACGTGACATCAGCATCGTTGTATACCATCAACACGGCTGAGCGGTTTCGCCGTCTTTTTTTTCACCTTTGAAACATCCGAATGCAGATAATTTTTATATTTTTTCCCTCATTTCACAGCAAAATGTTTTCTCGCACTGCCGCGTTCTACTTCTTTCTATTCTTCTGTCACTTAACGACGAACTGGACGCTTTATATGGTGTACACTGCCACCTGTTGGAGTCCTCAAGATTAACAAAAAGTATGCACGCAAGTATAGTCAGTGCACTGCTTGCGTAGCAGCAGCGTCCACGAGCGCACCCGTCACGTAGCGTTAAGTATATTGCGGCTCTAAGAAAAGATGTCGGGCAACCAGGACGCTGCGGTGAGTGAAGGCGGCGATGAAAATGCAGCGCTTTATAGTTACGGCGGCCGCTTTGACAACAAATGCGTCCGCCTTAACCACGTCCGCCTGGGGAAAAACTAATAAAATACGAACGTGAAAGTACCCGATGAGGCTTTTCGTAACTTAGCAACAACAAGCACCGAGAAAGCGCTCTGGAAGTGAGGTGTTGACGGCTCTCTTTTGCCGTTCTTTGGCGGCGGCTATTTTTAAACAAATCCTATGACCGCTAGGCGCCTTCTGTGGAAATTCTTTTTTTTTTTTGCCGCAGTGCTCAGAGTGCTTTAAGTAGAAATTTGTTGAAAATTATTTGTTTAATATTGTTTGATTATTTTGCCTTGTTCATTCAGTCTGTATAAGAATCCAAAACCCCCCCACAATATGACAATATGTCGTGATAATTATCGAAATCGATCAATATACCAAAAAATATTGTGATATGGTTTTTGTTCATATCGCCCAGCTCTAGTAAGAACTATTATTAACCTCTAGACCTTATGTGGATCTCACAAAAAAGGCAAGTCAAAAGTCACATATATATAAATCTAATAAAATATACACGTTAAACCGGAAGTAAAAAAGAGAGGCGATGAGGATGCGGTACTCAGCCTAGAATTACGGTTTTGGAGTTTCGTCTTTTAGACGAAAACATGCATGTGAATGTGCCGAACTTTCGCCAGCAAAATCTGCTGTCCGTGCACGATTAACTCTGCCGACGTGTGCGCTTGAAACACTCCACACGCTGTGGAACGCCAAAGGCCCCACAATTTGGCTACATTTTTCAGGCCATTTTATTCGTTTAAAACACCATTCGCGCCACTGAAAACGCTGCTTTGGCTGAGCTCTAGTGACTTGTAGTGAAGCGCTGCACTTTTTACCGTGCTCTAATGTGAATTGGGGCACCTTTGACGCTCCGTAGATCTGGAGCACGTTTCCCAAAAGCATAGTTGCTAACGTATTGCCAGAGGTGTAACGAATTAAATTTACTCACATTACTGTAATTAAGTAGTTTTTGTGAGTAATTTGTCATTTTTTAAGTAGTTTTTAAAACAGGTAATTTTACTTTTGCTCAAGTACATTTTGACCCAAGTATTTTACTTTGCTACATTGGAAAACCCCCCGTTACTGAGTAAAAAATGAAATGCGGGGGAAAAAAAAACAATCCGCGTGAACTGAAAGGAAATTGCGCGGGCGTTCATGTGCGGCATTCCCACTATTTTAACGTAGCCTATCGCTGGATGACGGCTGGTGCCGAGCAAGAGGTAGTGTGCACATTATACCTCTCGACAGGTTGTAAAGATTATGCAGTTAATTTGTCAGTTATATTTTCTATAAAAGTGTTACACAGTGTTACTATGGAATCGCTCAGTTGTCTTTAACACGTGAGTGTCCCGGACACTTTGAGTTTGGTTACGCAACTTATGCCATTTGTACTTGAAAATGTTTTATGGGGCTGTCTGAACAACGTTTGCACATTACACCGCCTAAAAGTCGATTAAAAACAACTAGTGCTGGATTGGATTTATGATTTTTTGGATTGGATTTTTTTTACATCAAGTAACTGTTACTCAAAGTAAATTTAAATTAAGTACTTTTTTACTTTTACTCGAGTAGAATTTAAGCAAAGTAAAGATACTTTTACTTAATTAAAATTTTTCAGTACTTTTTCCAGCTCTGCGTATTGCTAACTACCTTAGCAACACTACGTTAGTTGCTAATGTACGCTACGGTAATTGCTAATGTACACTACGGTAATTGCTAATGTACACTACGTTAGTTGCTAATGTACGCTACGGTAATTGCTAATGTGCGCTACGGTAATTGCTAATGTACGCTACGTTAGTTGCTAATGTACGCTACGTTAGTTGCTAATGTGCGCTATGTTAGTTGCTAATGTGCGCTACGTTAGTTGCTAATGTGCGCTACGTTAATTGCTAATGTGCGCTACGTTAATTGCTAATGTAGTCTACGTTAGTTGCTAATGTTCGCTATGTTAGTTGCTAATGTACGCTACGTTAGTTGCTAATGTACGCTATGTTAATTTACTCATCCAGTGTTTTCTGATATATCGGACAGCTCTCAAAAAGTCATAAAAAAGTAGCTTGTATCACAGAAACAGTAGGACATATTTTTGACCTTGAAATCAGCCCATGCCTTGTTTATGTGTGTGTGTGTGTGTGTGTGTGTGTGTGTGTATACCTCTGCAGCGGCATAACCGGGGTACAGCTCTACCCCGAGCTCCTCGGCCTGTTGGCCCAGCCAGCTCACAAAGTGGCCCAAACGCACCACGTAATTTCCGTGGTTATTCATGGGGAGACCTGGGGACAGAAAAGAGAGCAGTCGAGTTGCATTGTGGGTGTCTGTCAGTCTGCCACAACCACTCCAGTAGTGCAGCAGCAGCAGAGGCCAGGGCCACGGCTAATGGAGATTACACAACCATTCAAAGTAGCACTTAACACGCTGTGGATTAGAACTCTCCCGCTGGGTGGGGGGGGGGAGAGAAAGAAAGAAAGACAGAAAGACAGAAATCTGGGTGATTTTTTTTTTAGAGGTGGTCATGTCTGTGCGTATGCGTTTGACGTTGCGTAAGTTGCATTGTGCGGGGGTTTGTGTAAGCGTCGGCCGTTGCGCAAGCGTACCTGGCAGCATGGGGACAGGGATCCGGTACTTTTCTGTCAGAATGGCGAATCTGTCCTCCGTGACGGGCGTGTTGAGCGGAGCCTGGAAGACGACGGGTGAAAATCAGCGCGTCTCATTTAGGACAAAAATAAAACCTTGTGAGGTACAGCAACTTGCAGAAATCATTTTAAAATATCACTGAATTGGGGCTAGGCCATATGAACTAAAATCAATATCATGATTATCATGTTATTTTCCCTTTAAGGCTCATGAGTACCTCAGTGGTACCTTTACCGGCCCGGGACTTGAAGCGGTGACCTTCTACAGTAAGCCTGTTACATTACGTCAACTATTAGTAGACCGGCATTAGATGCTTAGATTTGCCCCCTATTTTCTGCTGATATTGATGATGAATTTATCGTACGCTATTTTGTGCCAAATTTCTGAGAGTGCAGTGGAACATTCGTGAGCAAAATCTCGTCTTCATGCGCTCAACTCTGCCTGCACGCGCAAAAAAGGTTTAACTAGCTAAATTGCATGTTTGCCTCACTTAGCGAATGTGAGCTCACACATGCCGCATACTGCCGCACTTAATAGTATGGTAGGTAAGGCGCTCTTATCATACTTTTCTGCACTAGGTAGCGCGCATGTAGTGTCACGCGTGCCCTCTTTGACGTGGTACACCACATAGGGCGGGAAGCGACTTTTTTCTTAAAATGCTGTGTGCTATGAAAGACTTCACTACACAAACGTAGTAAGACGTGGCTGTGTGTGTGTTTATACCCCTCTCTCTTTCCAATCTGGGAAGAGTTCACTGAGGGCAGTGGGCTCCAAGCAGGCTCCGGACAGTGTGTGAGCGCCGATCTGGGACGCTTTCTCCACCACGCACACGCGCAGCTCCTTCTCATGCTGACTGGCCAACTGCTTTAGGCGAATGGCCGCCGAGAGACCGGCCGGACCTCCGCCCACGATAACGACATCGGCCTCGTCGGCGAACCGCTCCATTTCCATACCTGTGGACGGGAATGAGGAGAATTACAAACGCGATATGGGCGATATGAGTCCAAACCGAAATCACCATTAAGGAGCGATTATTTTGTTTGGTTTGCATTTATAGTTCCATACCTGCAAACTCAGAAAGGCTCAAAAAGGTGAGAACCTAAATCATTAACTACATTTCCCACAATCCCCACAACCAAATGGAATGCCGGAATAAACGCTGAAAATCTCAATAAATGGCTGTAGTAGAGTAGTGAGTAGAACACTGGTTATTTAGCGTTTTAGCGAGTAATGGCGCTCACACGAGCACGTCACCAACACAGCACACGTGTTTACATTGTGAAATATTGTCATTTATGTGTTTTTACGCATTTACTTCTAGTTTTGTGCACAGAATAGCTCACAAATAAACTCAAACTCAAAACCGTTATTCAGCTCAGAACGTTTCTGAAAGTAACTTCTTACTTATCATTTCTCACAGCCTCGAGATGCGACGATTATACCGTCTAAACACGTCTTCACCTGTTTGCACTTTTTAAGAAACCACAAAGCTTTATAATAAGAACATTGATGAAATATCCATAAGAGAACGACGTCTGATCATCACAGACGTAGACGAGGTCACTACTCATCACCAAATTCAATTATGTAGCAAGTAACGGGAGGCAAGTGTCTGTTTCGGCTCAGGCACCGTCGCATTTCAAAAGCCATTCTATCATTATGTCTAATTCAATCAGATTCAGTTAAAGGCTGGGTCTGGAATGTTTAATAGATAATAAAGCAGACTGAGACAGACTGCTTTTGGGACAGGATGTTTTGAGGACGGCTGAAGATGAAGCACACAAAAATGGAAAGGGAAAATGTGCTGTCGATTCTTTAAGGCCCCTGTTCAAACCTGGCTGAAACGGCATCTCGGGTGATTCGATCGCAAGTATCAAAGACAAGTTTGCAACTACCAGGTTAGACTAAGATCAATTACTCCATGAGATAATAAGATAATAGATAAGATAATTTACTCCAAAAAGGTTTGGAGGTTTGAAATAAGCATGGTGAAGTTATAAACGAACATTGACTTGTATATTTTACACAAACACACAGCCACAAACTGTAAAAATGAATGAATCAGAAATAAAATGAAGTGGTCTCTTATTGTTTTCCCGATCTGTATATAAAAATAAAGTACCAATATGTACAGCAAGATTCATCTTCTTTCCGATTCATTTTTGTTATTTATTGAAGGCTCCTATCGGTCGCTATTATCGGCACATTGATGTATTTGTCGGCCTCTATGAACTGCAGCCTCCCAGCGCTTAAGAACAACTAATCTAGTTATCTCAAACTGAAAGAATGTTTGTGTTTATTTGCGTATACAGCAAGAAGGTGGGGTCTGATCACAACTGGTTACTCAAGATGCGTTCCAAAACCAACTGTATTAACACTGCCATAGATGACCTAAGATCCATTGTGTTACCTCTAACTAGGTTGAGCATCTTATTCAGACAAGCAAGTGAACCTAAAAAATAGCTGGATGGTGAACTGTGATGAGAAAAAAAAAAAGGAAAAGAAGGAGAAGGCGGTCACTACTAACCTTCCCATCGTGGGTCTTTGTCTCTGGGGCAGATCGTGTAATGAGTTGTTATTTTCGGCGTCGGCGCGGCAGAGAAGGGCCGTGAAGCCACGCGGTCTGTCTGAAGTGTTTTTAAACCACATATAAACCTCTGGGCTGTAGAACAACAGACGGGTATTAAGACAGATAAGACTGGCAGGCAACTCGGATCCCAAATAAGACGAAACAACCACCGGAATACCCAAATGTACAAATAATTTCGAGTAGAAAAGATTTTCTGCAAAAACAACAGCAAGACCCAATGATATCCATGTTATCAGCTTTAATATTGACCCTTTAATATGATCACAGCACAGAAATATTGCACTGGCAGCATTCAGCTATCAACAGATTGTTGACACAAGGTAAAATAACAAGGCCCATGTCCACAGTCCCACCTGGCTACTAGCGGGGTGGGGGTTGGGTGTAAATGAGGCAAAGGAGGAGGAGTGGTAAAGAGGTGTATAGGAGGTAAAGCAGGATAAAAGGAGTGGTGAAAGATGTAAAAAGGACAACTACTAGTAAAGGAGTAGTTCACGAGGTAAAGAAGAGGTAAAGGAGAAGTGCATAAGGTAAAGGGGAGGTTAAAAGGTAATAGTGAAGTATAGGGGATAAGATGTAGAAGGTAAAGAAGAAGTGCAGGAGGTAAACAAGGGTAAAGGAGACGTTAGAGCGTGATAAAAGAAGTAATGAAGGACTAAAGGAGGTCAAGGAGAAGTATACGAGGTCACAGAAATTTAGAGGAGTGGTAAAAACAGGCAAAGGAGTAAATAAGAGATAAAGAAGGAGTATAGGCAGTAAAGGTATATGAGGTAAAGGAGTGGTAAAAAAAAAAGTAAAAGTTGGGTATGTATAGCATTACAATTGTTAAAAAGTAAATGAGGTAAGTTCTGGATAAAAATGGTAAACAACAGGTAAAAGAAGAGTAAATAAGGTAAAGGATGAGCACATTAAAACTGTGGTAAAAGTGGGGTAAATGAGCTGTAAAATAGTTTTTTTTTTCACGTAAATGCCGATACCTTCGGGTTAGCAGAGGTAAATAACTGTTAAAACAGGCAAGTAAATAAGGGGTAAAAGGGTGGTAAAAGAGAGACAAGGTAAAAGATCTTGAGGACACCAAACCAGACTGACATACATTTCCCTTGACCTTTGCCCTACTTTCTGCTGCCTGCTCATGAGGGAAAAACCCCGAAAATTAAACAGCAAAAATAATGCAACACCCATCTGTTGTTAAAGCTACATTCCAGGACTGTGTTCGTGGGAATGAGGTTAATGTGAGATTTTAAGAAAGGCACCGGTCGTGTCAGGTTTTATGGCTGTGTGAGAGGTCGAGTCTGTCAGGAGTTTTACCTTGAGGACACAACCTGCGGAGCGGCAACATGACGAAGCGGAGCGCTCTCGATTCTCAATGGGAAAAAAAGAGGCGGCTTTAATTCAGCTTTAACTTATCTGACTCCGGGGTTATGTAGCTCTGCAATCCTACTGTCCGAACTCGGCCATATTTCCCCGCCTCCCCATAAGGCTGTCCCCGTCTGTCTCTCTCTCTCTCTCTCAGCGGAGTGTATGCGATTTGGGACGCGGCCCCAGTTCTTCTTCGGTAACGACGTTACGGGAGTCAGGAGCGCACGCCTTATCGCCACCTAGCGTAGAGAGACTGCTTTATAAACTAGAAAATACAATTTTTAAAAATGTAAAAAATCATAACGAGCTTATTAATTTTTTACGACGGCGTATTGGGGCCAATGTTTTACGGAAGCGTAATGCGTTCACTTGAGAAAAAAATATTTCGACTGTTTTTTCCGAATTAACAAGATAGTTTTCATGTTAAAAAAACCCAAAAAGTTCTGTTTTTCTGAATTAACGAGATACAGTTTTCATGTAAAACAACAACAACAGAACCTCAAAAGCTCTCATTTCGCCTACTTTAAAGCTCGATTTCACTGCAATAATGTTACACCTTAGATTAATCCAGTTTAATTTTGGTTTGGGTTTGAGACACTGGGAAATACTTAATTCATCCCGGAGGAAATTGCTCACATCACGACTGCACAGTTCACAAGACAGAACGACAGAACAATAAAGAATAGTAACCCAAAAATATAGTTAAAGCTTAAATAAAAATACTCAGATAAAAAAACCTTAGTGCAATAAATAGAATAGACTATGTTGGCTTAATACTTGCAGCATTAAGTAACATAGATGGCAGTGTTATTAGTTTGTCGACTTTGCGCAGGCACCTCAAAACGGAAAGCCCATTCTGATCTGCAGGACATTGCAGTGTTTTGTTTTGTTTTTGTTTTTTTTGTTGTTGTTTTTTTTTTTAACATGAAAACTATATCTCGTTAATTCAGAAAACAGAACTTTTTTTTAACATGAAAACTATCTCGTTAATTCGGAAAAACAGAGCAGAATTATTTTTTCTCAAGTGAACGCATTACGTTTCCGTACAATGTAGATTAAAAGGAAAAAATGGAAGTAAGAAAAACTAAGAAATTTCGAGATGAAAGTTGTAGATTTACGAGAAGTCAGATATTCTCTGAAATTAAAGTGGCAAATGTATGAGAAAACGTTCGCAAATTTGCGACTTTATAATCTCGCAGAATATCTGACTTTTTTCTTGCAAATTTGTGAGTTTTTCCTCATAAATTTGCCACTTCAGTCTCGGAGTATATCTAACTTTACTTCTCGTAAATCTACGACTTTAATCTCTGAATTTCTGAGTTTTTTCTTGGAATTTTAGCCCCCTCCATTTGTACTTTTTAATCTACAGTGGCCCTAATACGCCGTCGTATGGGGAAATATAGGCGAATCCTTACAAAAACGAAATGTTTGTATTTAATTTGTGATAAACCGTAGAGTTTGCCAGAATATGTTGCCAAAAGTTTGCAGTTGTCAGCCACTAGTCGCAAATTTGCGGCAGTGTTCTGGCAACAATCACAAAATGCCACTGATTTGTCAGAACTGTTTGCCAGTAATGGCAATCTTGTAGTGAACTTTTGGTGACAAATTTACAAATTAGCTAGAAGTCCACCGCAGGTTTGCCACAAACCCTTGTTAGCTGCCCACTGCTCCTTCACGAATGGGTCAAATGCAGAGGTCAACATCTCATTGTGGTGCACTGTGTGCTGTGCTGTGGTGTATTCACGATGACAAATAATTACTCACTCACTCACTAAATTAGGTTTGTGGCAAACTTTGTGTGAAACATATGCACCTGGCAAATTTGTTAAGAAAGTTGACTGGCCTGCACAGAGCCCTGACGTCAACCCAATACAACACCTTTGGGATGAACTAGAGCAGAGACTGCGAGCCAGACCTCAGTGACTGACCTCACAAATGCTCTTCTGGAAGAATAGTCAAAATCCCCCTAAACACACTCCTGAACCTGGTGGACAGCCTTCCCAGAAGAGTTGGAGCTGCTATAGGGTGTATAGTGTGTTATGAAGATGTTAAAGGGTGGGCCGACTCCATAGTAAAGCCTATGGATTAAGAATGGAATTTCATTAAAACTACAATTACAATTCACTTACAATTAAAACAGAGCAAGTTTGATAGTCGTTCTTATTGTTCGGATATTTAGTTCAGCTTCATTTAGGAATTTAATGGCTATTTGTAGGAAGTTCAGCCAACAATGCATTTAAGTTTATGACATAAAAGCAATCCTTTTTAAGTGTATTAATTTCTTATTTTCTGCTTGGTTGAGGTTTCCGTTTAAAAAATAGTGAATGGTGTTACATATTATGTGCATCCACATTCCGATTTTGAGGGAACATGCCATTGCTGTCAGAAATAAAATATAGAACGACATGAGTTGTTTGCGGTTAGAGTGCATACAAGAAGCTGACTTTATTTAGACATGTTTCCAGCTATAACTCCATAAAACAGGGGAACTGGAAAGTATATATATATATTTATTTTACCATTCAATGGTAAAATGAATGATGCCTCATGTCCAGTCAATGAAGGCCACTCCAATTAGGATAACATTAGAAAGGGGTTGAATGTTAACAGTTTAATTATATAACACTGCGCTTATTCTTGTTTTCCTTTAATTTGTCAAACATCAGTCTCTCTTTTCCAGACCATTTTAATGACTATGGCATTAGTATAGTGCCACGACGCACAGGCCATAGAACCCTGCTGCATATGGGGCGGAGTAGCTGTAAATCAGGCCTTCTTTTGTCTCATAGCAGGATGTCCTTGAATTACGTTCGAATGACGTCTCACGCTGATGACGTTTGACCGCACAACTTCCAGTCTGTGATTTATGATTTTCCCCTCTTTAGACTACTGTCAGCAGAAAGAGATTCAATTCTCCTGAAAACTCCAAATTCTCCTAAACCCAATCCAGTTGAGCATCTCTAGTATATGCTGGAAGGGCAAATTTGATACACAGCACTTAAGTGTTTGGCATATAAAATATGATTAGCTATATTAGTCACAATAATATATTATTCAAAAGAGATAAACACACATCTTAAAATATGGACATGTGATTATTATTAAATATTATTCGGATTCGGCAAAAATGAACGAATTTTCTTTAACAAACGAATACTGCCCAAAATCATTTCACAAAAATGTGGAAAATGCTTAATATTTGTTGGAATGTTAGGAATGTGTTTGTAGTTATCAAATATTGATGAATTTATCTAGAAATGACTTATATTGTTATATTATTTACCATAAAATCTTACCATAATAAACCCATCCAACTAAGTTTCAGTTTGCTTCCAGTTTCACTTTCTGTTGAAGAACAGAATTAAATTCATAATTCAATAAAATGCCTATTATTCCTTGTTGAACTTACATCATGTAACGTTAATGAAACTTTTCTGGAAATGCATTGCCACACAATTGAGTTGCCAAACATTGTCTTATAATGTTGTAGGCTTTTAATTATCGATAAAATAACCCTGCAATATGCAGCAGTTGTTTTAATATACAACGAAACATTAGTTTAATGGTGCGATGCAAAGTAATAATGGAACAAGCAACATTAAACACTTTTTAAAAGAACCTTTTATCCATTTATTTTCATGTTGCACTTGTAAAATCAAAGATAACTTCACTGAATGGTACGCTTTTACACAGTTTTTGAGGGACGCAAAGCAGAAATGGAGTCTTTTTGTCTTGTTCCTGACAACACTGAAGGAAAACAATGTCTTTAAAATGTCATGTGAATGTTTTGTGAAATGAAGCTCATCTAGATTGGCACTAATGGTCCTTATTGGTAATAAGACCACGACACTTGTACAAAGTCAGCGCATTTCAAGATGAAAAACGGTGCTTCCATCAAAGCTGAGCAGTCCAACATTAAAAGCTTTTTGCCTTGACGAGGCTTTTCATTCAAAGAAGAGGGAGCACATCTGCTGAATAAAAATGGATAATTACTTCTGCATTTCAGCCTTTATTGTACCTACTTTTCAAAATGTGGCTCTCTGACCTCTTGTAAAAAACTATAATAACGTACTCAGATGAAAGCTCATTCTGGATGTAATAAACCCAGACCTTAATCCATGAGTTTAATTGAGAATCACAGTGATCTGTCATCTTCAGTTATACAAAGTGAATACGAGTTGTATATTTACTGTATATATATAGTAGCTGGTCAATACAAGATTTTCTTTGATCTACAATGTATGTCTGCTAGTATCTCTGAAGTTCCCTATGTGATGGTGCGTTTCTATCTCCTCTTAGGTAACAGAAGAAAAATGGTGAACTATGCATCATAACTTTTAAAGGTTTAAATGTACCAAAAAATATAACTCATAGCAATAATTAGCAATATGAACACTGTAATTAAGTGATCACTTAAACAAATTAAATAAACTTGATCACAAGAAATTTTTCTCTTACAGAATCCATAAACATTTGCCTTACACTCCGTCTTTACAGCTTCTTAACAATCTCACAATCTCTAGAATCCTAATATTGGTCCATGGAGGCCCTTTCAGTCGGGGATAATTCCATATCTAGATATTTCTTCAACCCCACCATTTGCACCACAACAGTTCTGTTGCACTACAATAATCTGGTCATTAATCTGAGTTTTATGCTACATATTGTATCAGTCACGAGTTTGGACACAGCTGCACATTCTATATTTATTCTGTTTCAACCAACCTTCTTTTGAACAATAATAATAATAATAATATAATAATAATAATAATAATAATAATAATAATAATAATAATAATAATAATAATATAATTATGTAAATGCAC
>JAVGVS010000547.1:0-130624 GCA_032718565.1 Distichodus sexfasciatus | reverse complement strand
TGTTATTGTTATTGTTATTGTTATTAATAATAGTAGAAGTATTATTAGCATTAGCATAAGTGGTAGAAGTGGTAGTAGAAGTAATAGCTAATATATAACTTGAGGAGAATGTAATATTTATCAAACATAGTGTGAAGACAGTTGGCTAACAAAAAGTGAGATATGCCCAATACCCATGCACACAAAATCTAGAGAGGTTCCTTAAAACAATAAACAATAACACAGTCTTGTGTTTAAACACATTTCCATTTGAAAGGCTCTTTCTGCCTTCACTTTTGCAGTACTCTTAAAGAGCAGCACACTCACAGCAGCACGAGGGAGCGCAGGCCCGAGAAGGTGAGCGAGGAGACGTGGTGGAGTTTGTTGTTCTCTAAAATCCTTCAAACACAGAAGAAAAAACCACAACACAATGCCAAGGAGCTAATTAACAAAGGCCGGATCCCAGCAGAGCCACTCGCCTCATCCGGCACAGTTCCCCACTGCGATAATTCACGCATGAAGGTTACAGCCCGTAATTCCATAACATTTAATCAAGAATAGGACGGAGCGTCTCTCTGATCCAAAAATCGCTCACAAATGATTTACAAGCAGTGATGGGGAAGCTACTTTTAAACTGTAGCTTTTCAAACTACAAGCTAATTAGGATTTTAATATAGTAGTTAACTACACTACAAGCTACAAAGAGAAAAAAACAGCCAACTACATCCTGAATATGAAATATTTGTACTGCAGGACGCTCTCAAAGCAAATTATTTTTTACATTTTAACAATGTCTCGTCAAATCATAATAAGGTTTGAATTATGTTTTGAGATTTGTCTGTCAGCAACAAGGTCAGAGATTATTACTTCCATCTTGGTCAACGTGGACTCCATCCTTCAACTAATTATTATTAACAGTAATAATAACAACGTAACAATACAAAAATACTATTAGTAATAGCACTACCATTAGTAATAATTGTTAAGTATCATTAGAGATTATTATTAATATTAAAACTATTATTACCATGATTATAATATTTATTATAGCCCAATATAAGGTAGTTATTATGGGGTAATATAAGCTAATTATTGTAGGGTATTATTAAGTTATTATTATAGGAAAATATAAGGTAATTATTGTAAGTATATCGCAGGGTAATATAAGGTCATTACTATAGGGTGATGTAAGGTAATTATTATAGGGTAACTTCAGGGACCCTTTCCATAAGAGCAACTTGGAGTTTAGGGTCTTGCTGAGGGGCCCAATGATTCAAACCCACAATCTCTTGACCCAGAGCTGAGTATCCTTAACAACTTGACCACCATACTGTTTAAATAGTAGCTTCACTACTGATAAACTACTGAAAAATGTAGTTAAGTTAGTAAAGTTGTTGGCTGAAATGGTTTGTATTAAAAGTTTGGAGAAATGCTAAATGTACTTACAGCCATTCCAGCTTGTGCAAGTCCTGGAAAACTCCTGGTATTAGGCTTGAGATTCGATTATGGCTCAGATACCTGAGAAACAAACCAATAAAAAACGTTGGAACAAACCTGAAACTCTGTCAGTGTATTATCTTCAGAACCAATCAAGCACAAAAAGATTTGCAGTTTATTGATGTTGTTGGATATTATTCTGTTCAAAGATAATAAACAAAAGCCAACAGGTATATTTAACACAATTGAACAATATTTCCCCCAGACACTGTTTTGCTCACTAGAAAGCATCTAGCATGAAAATTTAAAGACACTTTGAGCAAATATGTTCAACAATTAATGAAGTACAATTCAGGAAATGCCCTTATTAACTTTCTTTCATAAGAACTTTCAGCTTAAATTAACAACAAAGAACAGACATGGCATGCTAAAAAGTTTGCATCAGTTTTGAAGCCTTTTGAAGCATTCAACCATTTTTAAAAAAATATATAAATGTGACTCTCCACAGCAAAACCAGTCGCTTGCCGCAAATTTTCAAAATTTTCAAATTGAGTTATTATGTTTCCATGAAAGGGCATAAATCAACCTTCAAAATGATACCTATATCGAATGAATCGGACGACATATGACTGAGATATCAACATTCAAAGGAGTTGGGTTTCTCCTGTCACGCCAAGTGAGAAACGGAGAAATCTGCCATTGAAGTTGACTATCGCCGTAGCACTCACAGACGCTTGGTGCGGTCGCGGCTACGTTTGCATTTACGGTAGCCTATGCTGCATTCACAGCCACACGGATAGCCTACCTGCGTTAGGTTAACTGAACTCGGGAGACGAAGATGGATTCCGGAGAAATATCTTCACACTAGTCAACCAGTGGATTTAGCGTAAATATTGAAGTAGAGCGGTTAAAACAGAAACTTTTAACATTCTGCTGGAATTGAATTCCTCACCTCAAGAAAGTCACGTTTTTAGGATGGAAAGGGTAAGTTTTCAGCTAAATTTATTCACAACAGTAAAGTATAGACCTTCCACTGTTTCAAAACTAAAAACAAAAAATCCAAAATTTTACCCCACGCAACATAAGTGATCGTTTTTCTCGGAAACCTCCGTTGCGACAAGCGACTGGTTTTGCCGTGCAGAGTCACAAATCTAATGAAGAAAAGTTCATGTTGAATTTTAGCAAATTTTAGGAAGTGTATCATAGACAGAGGTTGAAAAAAGACTATCAATGCATGAAAGAGTAAAACTTTATTAACAGTTGTTATCAATGCATCTTAAATGTCAAATGTCATTTATTAGTAAAAACTTATTGTGAATAAAAGCAAGTAAAACACGCAGAAAGTTCACATTCACATCTTCGGACTTTAAAACCAGCAATGCTGAATGATGAATGGCTAGAAAACATGGGACGCTTTTCAAATGGAGCACTCACAGCCGTGTGAGGTTGTAAAGACCCCGGAAAGCGTGCGGTTCCACCACTTTAATTCGGTTGTGCTGTAGATACCTGAAAGAGCAGTATAAAGGGAGGCGCTGGATGAAATCACACATCTCTGAGTCTAAAGTTAAGCACAGTTTATCAGTCTAAAATGTATCTTGAGGTAAATTTTAAGTTCAACTTTTCCACAGTTCGTTACAGAGGATAATCTGCCTCACATCACTGTAAGTCAACAGAGGACATGCATCAACATCATTGTAGTTCTCATTAACACAATTTTTTATTCATTATTATCATGATATGTTCCATATTATTTCATACAAATTTGCCTACAGCTTAAATACCCTGTAAAAAGAACTGAAATTTAACAGTACATACTCTATGTCATTTACCAAAACTATGACTTAATTCTAAAATCACAAGTCATAATCATAAAAACAAACAGCAGAATGGACCATGTGTGCAACATCACTTCAGTGTTCGCTAAACAGGTGACTTCCCTTCCGACGAGACATCACCACTCGGGGTGCACTATGCTAGTTGCTAGTGTACACTATGCTAGTTGCTAATGTACACTATGCTAGTTGCTGATGTACACCATGTTTGTTGCTAGTGTACACTATGTTAGTTGCTAATGTACACTATGCTAGTTGCTAATGTACACTATGTTAGTTGCTAATGTACACTATGCTAGTTGCTAATGTACATTATGCTAGTTGCTAATGTACACTATGTTAGATGCTAATGTACACTATGCTAGTTGCTAATGTACACTATGCTAGTTGCTGATGTACACCATGTTTGTTGCTAGTGTACACTATGTTAGTTGCTAATGTACACTATGCTAGTTGCTAATGTACACTATGCTAGTTGCTAATGTACACTATGTTAGGTGCTAATGTACACTATGTTAGTTGCTAATGTACACTATGTTAGTTGCTAATATACACTGTTAGTTGCTAATGTACACTATGCTAGTTGCTAATGTACACTATGTTAGTTGCTAATGTACACTATGCTAGTTGCTAATGTACACCATGCTAGTTGCTAATGTACACTATGTTAGATGCTAATGTGCACTATGTTAGTTGCTAATGTACACTATGTTAGTTGCGAATGTACACTATGTTAGTTGCGAATGTACACTATGTTAGTTGCTAATGTACACTGATAGATGCTAATATACACTATGTTACTTACTAATGTACACTACACTTGGTGCTAATGTACACTATGTTAGTGGCTAATGTACACTATGTTAGATGCTAATGTGCACTATGTTAGTTGCTAATGTACACTATGTTAGTTGCTAATGTACACTACACTTGGTGCTAATGTACACTATGTTAGTGGCTAATGTACACTATGCTAGTTGCTAATGTACATTATGTTGGTTGCTAATGTACTCTATGCTAGTTGCTAATGTACACTATGCTAGGTGCTAATGTACACTATGCTAGGTGCTAATGTACACTATGCTAGGTGCTAATGTACTGTACATTATGTTAGTTGCTAATGCACACATTAGATTGTCATTTGAAATTTTGAGCTAGCAAGTCATATTGTAAGTTGAATTTTTGCAATAGCAAGTTATAATAGTCATAAGGGACAAGTTAAAATTTGGAGAAAGCAAGTCACAATAATGAGATAATGAAGTTGAAATTAGGAGTTATAAAGTCATAATTATGAGAGATTTTCTCATTATTATTATTCACTAAAAGGCTTCATTGAAATAGTGAAAATGGTCTAAAAGATTACAAGACAAGCTGCCGCTAGTCTCCCAATATTTGTAGAAAAGACTGTAAAAAAATGTGTTTGAACATTAAAAAGCTTTTGATGGTATTCTGAGGCTTTTCTATGTTTCATCTTTTTTATGTTTAAGTTTAATCAAAGTGAGTCTTGGAAAATGTGAACCTCGAGTATGGAGGGATCAGCCTTCTCCAAACTCTCATTAAGACATGGACGTGGAGAAGGGAAAGAAGAGGATTTTTTAAACAAAATGCACAAATTCACTTGAAACCTTTTAGGTAAATATCCAATAAGATCTCCATGAAGGTCAAGAAGTGACGGATGTTTTATTAAGCGTTAGCACCACGGCAAATTGCATTGCGCTTTCCTCTGATCTAATTATCCTCTATTGATATTGCTATTATCGCACGGTAAATTATAAAATCTGAAAGCAAGCTGGGAGCTAATTGGCCGCCAGTGATATCTCATTGCTATTCCCTTTGCGCTTGCTATCAACACTCCTAGGTTTGCTTTATATGTACAACAGAGCCTTCGTCTTGTCACTAGATCAAGGGCTCTCTTTAGACGGGACTGCAAAACAGGCAGCCAATTCTATTAGACGCGACACAAACTGGAAAAATAAGACGCGGCCTGTTGCAAACGGCAAAGAAATATTCGTCCTGAAATATTCAGGTTCTCAGCGACTTCACTTCAAACCTTCATACTTTTTGTTCTTCTAAAGCTTTGCGGAGGAAAACCGAGTATGTACAGTATATATGTATATCTTTGTATATACTTCATAGAGATATAGTATATAGTGATATAGTGGGTGTATTAAGGTTCTGCTCAATGTATATCACTTCGTCTTGGTTTGGGGAGATTTCAGAATGAGGTAGTAAACGCTGGGTGTGAAGGATGCTAGCTCTCTGATCTCTTCTCTAAAGTGGTAAGAAAATGAATCGCTTGTTGTAAGAATGAGATGTAGTGAGGAGGGAGCGACCGGTTCTTACAGCTTCTGGAGGCTCTGGAACTTAATGAACATGTCAGCATTGAGTTTTCTCAGCCGGTTTCTCTGCAATGACCTGGGTCAAGAGCGAGAAAGGGTAAGAGAGAGAGAGAGAGAGAGAGAGAGACAAAGAGAGATAGGAAATAGAGTGAGGGAGCGGGACGAGGAAGTGGGAAGACGAAGCAAGAGAGATGGGAGAAGGAAAAGATGAAAACCCAGAGAGAGAGAGAGAGAGAGAGAGAGAGAGAGAGAAAGAGAGAAAGAGAGAAAGAGCGAGAGATGATGGGTAGAGAAAATGATGGGAAAAATGCAAAAAATATAAATAGCAAGGGGAAGAGAATCAAGATCAAGAAAAGAAAGCAAGAGGAAGCCAAAGAGAACATAAAAGCATAAAATAGAGAATGATGAGCATAAGGAGATGGGAGAAGAGAGAGAGAGATTTTTGAAAAGGAGGCAATAGAGATGGAAGAACAAAAAGAAAAATAATATAGAGAAGGTGTCAGAAAGAGGCAAAAACATATAGGAGAAGAAAAGGAGAGGAAAAGAAAATGGTATATGTATACACATATTGTGAGGGACAGGAAGAGAATGCAAGAGAGACGGAAGAAGAAAAAGGCAGTAAAAGAAAGAGAGAGAGATGGGCAAGAGAGTGACAGAGAAGAAAAGTAAAGGCATAAACAGTGAGGTTGGGAAACAGGAAGCAAGAGAGAGGAGGGATGAAACAGAGCGAAGGAAGAAGGAAGAGAGAGGGAGAGGAAATAAAGAGTCTGAGAAACTGCATGTCGTGAACGATGCACACACTGCATAAGGATTATCTACACCGCAAAAGTTATGAATCAACACTTCTCTTCGTTTTTCAGCATTTCAACACCGACAAATGGAATTGCTTTAATTTCACAATCGTTATGAGGACGTCATTAAGTCAGAAATGAAACGATTTCAATTATGGCAGAATGCGCTTGTGTTAATCACACTGTGGTAAAATGATTAAACACCAACTTTTCAAGTCACAGTAAAGAAAGTGCTCTGAAGTCACTGAACCCTCTGTAAATATTTCTTCTATGCACTTATTTAACCTTTTTAGTCTTTACGGGCTACACTGTCATATTCTTTGTTAACAGTTAATAAAGCATGACCTGTATCACCTGTAGAACCACATATTTTTAAGAAATGGTATTATGAAGCCTCAAAAAACATTCTGCATAGAACAGTGCTATAAAGATAGCTATTACAGCCTTATTACATAGTTATCCAGAGCGGCTTTCATTTCCTAATTTCAGGAGAGTTAGGATTCAAACCCACAACCTTTTGGTTCATAACGACTAGACCACCACCATCCCATATACTACTGACCCACAGGACCTTCTTCATTCATTTTAATTAAAGATAAACAAATGAAACTGATAAGAGATGGTTTTTCAATAAATACATCATACAAAAATGAAGAAAACAAGTTAAGGGAGTGACTGTCTGCCGTCGAGAACACACCACACAACAGCAATCGGTAGCGTAATGGTTAGGGCTGTGATCAGAAGGTTGCTGGTTCGAATCCCGGAGCGGTAAAGTTACCACTGAGGTACTCATTAATAATTAATGTTGTTGTGACTTCTACATTTAATCCATTTGTGAAGGAGCAGTGAAGAAGCAGTGAAGGAGCAGCTCAGGGGGAGGCAGTACCTTATTAATGAGTACCTCAGTGGCACCTTTACTGGTCGGGGACGTGATCCAGCAACGTTCCGATCACAGGGCCAACTCCATAACCGTTACAATACCAACTACCCCGTGTTTTTCGAATTCCCATTTTGTGCTCATATAAAAGAGCAAACTGTTAGCTTAGTTCCATAAAACAAAACCCACCCCCAGTTTCAACTCCCATTTCAAACTTACAGCTAATTACGGCAGTGTAACAGCTCAACTCTAGGCAAATAAAATCATCAATACACCAAAACATCAATACATTAGGTAAACTATAGAAATGTAAGTAATTTTTTAAATGTGAGAGTAGTATTAAATAGAATCCTCCAGCACCAAATAGAGGTGTGAAAGTTCACCGGCCTCACGATTCGATTCGTTTACAATTATTAGGTCCACGATTCGATACCATCAATTTTCCTACATTGCTTTACATTGCACAGAGATTGGGCAGCAATAGTTGCTACTGGGATGTTCTTTTTAACTTGAATTTTTATGCCGTACCAAGCAATGTGATAATATAATTCAAGGGTTTTCAACTGCTACTGTCCCAGAGACCGCCACTCAGACTGAGCTTTTTTTTTTTTTTTTAATATTTGCATTAAACTCATTATTCATATAGACGGCCAAATTATCTGGCAATGTTTTGAAAAATAAAAAAGGGAAAAAAAATTAAAAGTGATTTCAGTAGTGAAAGTGGATTGCGTGTCATGGACCTCCTGCAATTCCACCGTGGAAAACGTCAGTTACGTCAGTTGTGGCAGATGGTGGTGTAACGGTAGGGTGTTACACGGTAGGTCGCAGGTTTGAATCCAGGGCCAGTAAAGTTACCACTGAGGTACTCATGAGCAAGGTACCGTCCCCAAGCACTGCTCCCTGGGCGCCTGTTAGCTGCCCACTGCTCCTTCACAGATGGGTCACATTTGGTTGTGGTGTGCTGTGCTGTTATGTGTTCACAATAACAAATAATCACTCACTCACTATGACCGATTAAGGTCTGCCTTGTGCCCACGTCTGCATCGCGATGCATCGATTATTTGGTGTTAAGTGCTTAATTTCGCTTAACACCACTAATATCAAGATTCCAATAAGGGATCAACACTCAATAGCAGGGACATGTTATGGTTTTGGAAATACGTAAGAAAGGAATTTACTGTCAAATTAATGGCACAGTCCCCCGAATTGAAGACCTGGGCATTTTGAGTTGTAAATGGACCATTAATATAGACTGGGGATGGTCGTGAGAGTGCCATTTTTGCATTATTTTATTATGCACATTATATTAATTTAGTTTCCCTGACACTGCACTCTGGGCATCAGAATCTACAAAAAAAACAAAACAAAACGAGTGTGGCAGAGGATGTTAAACTGCTCGCATACAAATTCCCGCTGTATTATCCTTAAGGACAGTGCCAGTGTCTAACAACAAAGAGCGCTAAAATCCAGATTGCTTCAAAAGCCAGGTGGAGTGTGGGGACGTCAGCGCCTTTAGGAATGAGAGAGTGACTTTGCATACATTCTACCTGTTCTCACAATGTATTATTAGAAAGCCACTGCATTAGGAGGCTCGTACGGCCAACCAGCAGCATACTAATGAACAAGGCCGAAAAAATAACAAAAGCCACGCTTGGGGGAAACTGGACCCTGATTAGCAACAAGCTCTTCGCTTAAGCTACACAAATATCCATTGCAACAATTAAGATTAATTCAGAAGGTGGTCGGAACGGGCCTTTGTAAAGGAGGAAGAGCGAATGTCAAGGAGAAGAGTGGTGGCGGTTTTGTGTGGAGAACAGTATTATCATAATTTCATAAGATTCCATAATTTAATTGTCCAGGGACAGGAGCGAGTTTCCTGCCTGGAGATAAATAAATAAATAAATAAATAAAAACAAATACAATGGTCGTTATTGAAGGTTGATAGTTATTAAGAGGGAGATCCATTTATCTATCTATCTATCTATCTATCTATCTATCTATCTATCTATCTATCTATCTATCTATCTATCTATCTATCTGCCTGCCTGTCTGTCTGTCTGTCTGTCTGTCTGTCTATCTGTTTATCTGTCTGTCTATCTATCGGTCGGTCGATCTATCTATCTATCTATCTATCTATCTATCTATCTATCTATCTGTGTATCTATCTGTAGATAGTTGGATGTATACATATATATATATATATAAAACTTTTGTCTGGCATTGCTTTATGGGAGTAAACAGGAGGGAATTTTCATGACTGCAGTGTATTTGGTTCAGGTCTCATGTCTTGGGATGCGACTGCTGCGCTGCTGACAGATGTGACCTATTTCACACTGCGTGATCAGCAAACCCCTACAGGCTCAGTGTTTACTGTAAACCAAACGTCTCCCGGTAAATATCTATTAAAGCAGCAGAGTTTACCTTCATCTGTCATGCAGGGATCCGAACCAGCGTCCCGACACCAGAGCAAAGAGCATGTACAAGTGACATCTCCATCACACAAACACACCCACACACACACACATCACACACATGGTGAACTCACATCATGGTGACATTAACAGATACAGCGGGGACGTCTTTAAAGTGAGCACCATCGCAGTCAAGCTCCAAGTCCCTGCACTGGCACTCAGAAGGAACGGGCCCGAGAACTTGGAGAGAGAGAGAGATTTAGAGGAAAGAAGTTCACGACATATACATATGGACAGTGTTGAGGGCTTAGATCAGTGGTTCACACTCATAAAAAGTTTCATTTTTCAGATTTAAAATCATTATTTTTAATTTCTAAATTTCCACTGCCGTAAAAGGTCATCTCCATTATTCTAGTACGATTCATCCTTTATATGGATGAAGACCAGTCAAGAGGCAGAGGCCAATGAAGAGGCAGTAATAACAAATTACTGCCTCTTTTTAAACATATAAAGGATGAATCATACTAGAATAATGGAGATGCCCTAAAAGGTCATCTCCATTATTCTAGTACGATTCATCCTTTATATGTTTAAAAAGAGGCAGTAATTTGTTATTTCACATTATATAATCATATTAAAACACACTGCAATACCATTTTTTGGAACATCATGCAGCTTTCTGGGGAACTGTGATATTACACATACCTGATGACTACAATGATTAATATGAATTATTTAACATGTTGAATGTTAAAGCAATATTTTTTTAATGAACAGCTGTAAAAATGACTCCATCTGAGGTCATCAGTTGGACCTCAGGACAAAAACACAATTTCCATGAGTAACAATCAGTTTCCATGATGGACAATGGCATAATAATCTCTATATGAAATTAACTGAAGATTAAAAGGCTGTAGATTCGTAGCTGTTTGTTGAATCACCGAGTGGTTAGAGAACATATCTGTAATAGACTTGTAGATGAGAACTCAACTAATAATTCATGATAAAATACAATTTTACGACATGCTGATACACACTTATGATTCATTTCATACGTCTTTTGATTCCTCTGGTGTAGGTCCTTACAGAATTAAGTAAAACGTGCTGTAAATGTTGCAAAAATTTCATTCAGGTATTAAATGTAGATGAAGTCTTAAACTGTAGACACTGCAGGTTGTCGGATTTCTTAACTTTTTAAATTGCAAACATCATATTCTAACTGACGAAGGCATTGTTATGGTTTGAAATTGACAAAAAATAGGCACAAACCCTCAGAATGCAACCAATGTTTCTGGAGCACGATTGGAGTTTTTGATCTTTTCTGAGCTTTAGTGCGGAATAATACAGAAGTAGATTTCACCAAAAACCAGAAATAAAAATTAAACTGAGCATACAAGCAGACATATTGGCAGTATTGCCTGTGAGGCAGCAGCAGGTTCCATTTGTAACCGTTTTTCCCTGGTGTTGCTCATCTTTTTGGCTAGATTTGTACTGCTGGAAAGAAAATAAGTCGGAGCACGGCACTTCATTTTTTTGCTCCTCCAGAGCTCCCACTCCATCAGGGCTGCTGTAATTGAAATAAGTGAAGCATATGCATTTTGTATTGAAGAGACTCAAGATCAATGGAGGGAAAAATATGTTTTCTTGAATATGAACTGTAATAACACGAACCAGAACAGCCATGCAAGGCTAAAATAATGCTCTCCACATTCACACGCGCACACACACACACGTCTTGCCATGTTTGGGTGCTTCTTGCATTGACTCCCATAATGACTAGATGTAAATAACGCTACACCTACACCTTACCCTAACCTTATAGAATATTTTACCTCTTTTACCTAAAATGCATCTAATCTTTTTTTTTTAAATTATAAATAGGTGTTGCTCATAAAAATGCACAAAAACCTCACAAATATCAGCTTTCCTATCATTTAGAAGTCCTCACAACCACCTTAAAACCTGCTTCCTAAAACACACACACACACTATAGACTTCTCTGAGAAAACTGAAGCATTGTCAAGAGTCGTTTAACCCCCTGCAGCTGCAGTCCTTGATAAAATTGGATGGCCAATTATTTTTTCCCCCATTAAAATTTTTAAAATAACCCGATAACACGAGCTATGTATTTTTGTTCGAGCATATCATGAAGCGCTTTAAGACATCAGGCAGCTCCTCTAAACTTGAACAAGAAGAACCTGAACATTGCCAGAGAGAAAATGCCCCCCACCCACACACACACACTCCTCAGAGTTTAATCTCCCACTTCCTGCTGGAGCTTGAAGGTAATTGAAGTTTGAAAGTTTCATTTAAAAGATTAAAAAGAAACAGCTGAGATCTCTTTGTTGTGTGTGGTTCTTCTTAAAAGTGGGATAAGTGACTAATGTTCTAGTGATGACTCACGTACAAAGCGAAGTGAAATACGACGGCTCGAAATCAGCCGAGCGTGACCAATCCCCTGTCCATCTACCAAGACTCAAATCCTCCAGCCGAGAATTCAAACTAAAGACTGCGGTAAGGACCACCAAGCAAAAGCTGAAACTGAAAACAGTTAGCAGTTAACTTGTGGATGTGAGTCATCACTATATACACTAAAAGAAGGGAGTTCCGTACCTTTCTTAACTTCGACTTTCAAAATTCTTTCACTGTTGCAAATTTGCAACATACTGATTATTATGGTGCCCACCACACCTTAAAGGTCCCACATTATAATTTTTTTTTTTCAACAAGTTAAAACAGGGCTTTGAGCTCCACTAAACATGTCTCTGAAGTACACCGTTAGAACGAATGTGTAGAAAAATGACACAAATCATGTGTAGCACTTTAGTTAACACATTTTTGTGTTAATGTTTAATGAAACTGTGTTGGAAAAAGTCTGATTTACACATAGTCATGTGTAGTTTTAAAACGTACACAACATTCAACGCAATATGTGTAACCAAGAACAGCACGCGTGTTAATATTATATGTTTACACGTATAATCAAAAGTGTTAACACAGTGAATGTGTCAAAATGAACATAAGAAACGTTGTCCCAAAACTCACACATTAATGTGTAAGAATTTGATACCGTTTGCGTCCATTTTAACACATCTTTTATAAGAGTGTAGTTTGCAGAAAAATAAGAGAGACGAGAATCGCTGCTCTGATGGTATCCAGCTTCAGTCTTCAACGTAAACAAGCGTCACACGTCAACGCATTTCCTGTCACACACTTATGACGCTACGAACCTAAAGCTCCGTTTTCCCCATCCATCGCTGACACCTGAGTTTTCAATAATCTCCAATTTGGCCAGAGTTGTTTCAAAAATAGTGACTGAAACCTCTGTTTACGCGTGGGCGATGGGCGCAACTGCATAAAAAATAACGTTTTTTATAAATACCCGGCTACGTGTGTACCATTTGGACCACGAATCCAGCACTGTGGGGATATTTTATAAGATTTAATTTAATCCCCAAACTTTTCTTAGACCTTTTAAAATCACTTAATCACACCAAACTTTTATAATGGCAGCTTAAGGATTTCTTTTACACATTTCGAAGAGGACAGCGATTTTTTATGTCATATCACTGAGGTAAACATCCTGCCAAGCTTTCAGAATGTCTCTCCGCTGATAAATGTATAAAGATGTAAACTTCACGACTCCGAGGACACATCCCTACCAATGTACCAAGAAGGAAATACATGTTTGCACATCGCAAAATGCAAATTCAGCTCCTGCACCGCACTGCAGTCCTTGTCAGGAAAATGTCAAACTAAAGAAAACCCAGTTTGATTGGCAAAACTTGGCTTTAGCACGTTCTCCGTCCTTATGTGGGAGCTGATATCAGCGTACAGGCAAAGTCTATTTCGGTAAGAAGTGCAGAGCGCCCATTTGAAGTGTGCATACTCACGACAAGCGTTGGATTTGGTTCCGAGGTCGTTATTGGGGATCCCAAAATATTTATCAAACAGATGAGGCCAGCCGTTGTTGTCTCCTAGAGAAATAAAGGAAAAGCGCAGAGTTGTTACTTGTTCAGACCGATAACTTTCCGCCGTCAGAATCTCTCGCAGCTTCCATCTAATGCATCTTGCATCCTTGCAATAGAGCTTACTTGCCTCCACGGCTGTAACCAAACGATTTTTCACTCTGTGCATTAGAAATGACTCGAAATCACTGCTGCCGAAGCCACGTCGTACGGTCTGTGAGGTATCGGTCTGTGAGGTATCGGTCTGTGGAGTCTGTGAGTGATTAATGGATTTTACAATGGCAGATTAATATTTCAGGGAAACAATGACTAATGCATGCAAGCTGCTCGACTTTCTTGACTTTCCCTGCAGAAACTGAACCGGAAACTCCCAATTCGGGCAGAGACAGAGTTTACTTGTCATCCTAAATATATAAATTTGTCATTCCGCTAGAGAGGTTTCAGAGAAATTGTCGGGAATCCCAACTACACAGCTGAGCACCCGAGAAAGACGCTTAACCCCAAGTTGCTCAAGGTAGACTGTGACGTAGAAGGTGCGTAATATTTAACCTACATGTATTTATTGTAGACAGCAGGTAAATGTAACACAACTCATCATAATACAGTGAACTCGTTGCCCTCCAATAAGACGATCCCTTCGTGGCGTGATGGGAGACACCCGAAGTGTGTTCAGTCTATTCTAATGTTTGTTTCATTTTTATAGGCTTCATTTATTGGTACATAAAACAAGTGCAGCAAAGAGGCGTGCAGACGTTTCCTCTTTGGAGTTTACAGAGAGATGAGTTCTCTGACGGTTGGCAAACAAATTAGTTGCCTTACTGCCACAGACGAGCCACAGATGAAAGTGGGTTTTTTTAAATAAAAGATCCTACGGACTGCAATGGTGAATAAAAATCACACAATCTTTTGTGGCCGCCCGCCACAAAACGATCCGTGGCCTGGTACTGGTCTGCGGCCCAGTGTTTGGGGACCCCTGCTGTAAACGATAAAGAGATATCATAGGCCTTAAACAAACCCTTCTGCAACAGACTGTAACTGTAGTCTCTAATGGTTCCCCCACTGTTGGTGTTGGAGACTAAACAAAGTTGTAGCTGAAAAAGTAATGAGGATGCCGCTGCTTTTGAGCCAGACCCTTGACTTGACCGAATCGACCGTTTCCTTTGATTTGGAAACTGTTAGACTTGTTCTGGATTAAACAGATAATGGATCATTGTGAAATGCAGTGTTGGGAAAGCTACTTTGGAAATGTAATGTGTTACAATCACAAGTTACCCTATCAAAATGTAACAGTAGTGTAACGATTTCAATTACTTTAACAAAGTAATGTAACTGAGTACTTTTGGATTCTACATTTGGAATGAATTTTCTCAACTGTCAACCATTTTCAGTTTTTGAAACCTGGTTAACCTTACAGCATTACTCAACACTGACTGCTGTCAAAATCCGTTTAAACTCCCTCAACGCAGCCACAGCCGTGTCGGACTTCAACACCTCAACACCACTTTACGGTGAGATCATACTGATCTTTGTGTACCTATGCCTGCTAAATCAAATATTTGACATTCAACATTTGGTGAACATCACTGAATAAGCAGTTGTCTATTCGTGTGGGATTGATTGTGCATATAGCGTCTGCTCACTACAGCTCATTTTTATTTCCTACACTGTAGTTCCTATCTGGCATTGCAGGCCTCCTCCTACTGCAGCTCAGACCGCTTGTAGGCTGTAGATCCAGCAGAAAGTGGGTGTTGCAAATTCAAACATGATAAGAGAACCAACTACACATATCGGAATAGTATCAGACTTTCAGCTGTAAATGGAGGATGTTGTGCACAAGAAAAAATGGCAAAACAATAATATTATTAAACATATAGCCAATGTTTCTGCAGAAGATATTGAGATGTAACTGAAATTGTAATCCTGAATATTTCCTGAAAGTAACTGTAATCTAATTACACATTTTTTCAAAGTAATGTAACTGATGATTGTTACTTTTATTTTGTAATTAAATTACGCAATTTTGTCACAATTTTGTAACTTGTTACTCCTCAACACTGGTGAAATGGCTCCCATGATGTGTGATTTTAGGCCACGTTTACAAATAGCCGGGTATTTCCCCCTCACCATGTTAAAAATATCCTTGTTCATACCACAGTTTTCCAACGTTGGGTATTCATTTACCCGAATCTGCATAAATACGCCATCAAGAGCTGTTACGAGCACCCCAAACTTATAGACGGCAGTGTATCGGAGGCATAAAGAATCCTGAAAAAAACAATGCAACGCATGACACGACTTCCTGTTCTCATAACGATCAGCCAAACTAACTGTATATAAATGTTGCACGAAGGCATTTTCTGTCGTACACGTTTGAAAACGTATAAGGTATTTAAGGCGTGCGCACCACAGAACTAAATGCGTCATCGCTTTAAGAAAACCGCGTTTTACTTTTTGAAAACACGTTTTTAAACGCGTTTTGAAAAATCACTTTGGAGAGCATTAAAAAAAAGATCCGTTTGCGGTGGCTAAAACTCTGTTTACGCGTAAATGAAAGGCCCAAGCGTTTTTGAAAAAATATGCATTGATAAAAATATCTAGATACGTGTAAACAAGCCCTTAAGTGACTTCCATTACAGGGATTACAGGGGCTGCCTGCAGGGAATTACATGAAGCTAAAGGACTTACTCCAGTGGGATTCGAACCCTCAACCCTGCAGCAACCACACAGAGTTTTAGTCACTTATAGAGATGCAGCGGTACAGTGTGCCCACAGTTAGGTACGTATTGGGGGTTTTGGGCCATGGTAACTGTGCGGTTTTGGTATATTAATGTTATCTCAACTTTAACATCTAGTAGGTTCTTTGCTTTTTCTATTTCAAATTCAACAAGGTACTACTACTCACACTTGCAGAGACAGGATTAAATGTAAAAATAATTCAAGGCACAGATAAAGTCTCATTATAAAATGAGACAGTAAAGTGAATACATTATTTGATAACAAATAATGAATTTTTCTATTTTATTATATTATATTTTTCACTCTATAATATTACAGAATGGGGGAAAATTTTTGATCAACTGAAAATACGTTTTGGGTAATTTTAAATTTGGACTCATTTTGGCTTTTTAAATGAGCTGCTTTTGGCATTTCTGGGAACGAACTTGTTATTTATCAGCTAAAAATGTTCAGACTTTTGTCTGTATTGGTATGAAACTTCGAGCTTTACGCGAGAGGTGGTCAAATCGCAGGATATGAAAAAGCGAAATGAAAGTTGTTCTGGGATAAGAACGTCTGATTAATGTGGTAACAGTAAATATAGCGCGTATACCAGTGAAAAGATGCAAACTGTGACGCCTGCTGCAATCAGAGTGTAATATTCGTCTGTCGGAGTACATCCTTCCTGAACTCAACAAGGAAATGAGCCAATCAGCATGCAAATAAGTGCTACATCGGCAACAACCGCCTCGTCCTCGGCATCCGAACTGCGACGTCCCCAACAAATGAACGCGTCCAAACATCCTGCCCCTACCTCTTACTTCATCAATCACTGACACCTGCTGATAAAGAGCAAAAAACTTTAATGAAGGAAAAGAGTTAAAAAAGTATCTTGAAAGTTCTGGGCATTAAATGTCAAACTCATCTGCAAAAAGTCCCATCCTCCCAACCAAAAATGAAAAGTCTCATCCTCCCAACCAAAAAATGAAAAGTCCATCCTCCCAACCAAAAATGAAAAGTCCCATCCTCCCAACCAAAAATGAAAGTCTCTATCCTCCCAACCAAAATGAAAAGTCCCATCCTCCCAACCAAAAATGAAAAGTCTCATCCTCCCAACCAAAAATGTAAAAGTCTCATCCTCACAACCAAAAAAGTAAAAGTCTCATCCTCACAACCAAAAAAGTAAAAGTCTCATCCTCACAACCAAAAAAGTAAAAGTCTCATCCTCACAACCAAAAAAGTAAAAGTCTCATCCTCACAACCAAAAAAGTAAAAGTCTCATCCTCCCAACCAAAAAAGTAAAAGTCTCAACCTCACAACCAAAAAAGTAAAAGTCCCATCCTCCCAACCAAAAAAGTACGTGTCCCATCCTCCCAACCAAAAAAGTAAAAGTCTCAACCTCACAACCAAAAACGTAAAAGTCTCATCCTCACAACCAAAAAAGTAAAAGTCTCATCCTCACAACCAAAAAAGTAAAAGTCTCATCCTCACAACCAAAAACGTAAAAGTCCCATCCTCACAACCAAAAACGTAAAAGTCCCATCCTCCCAACCGAATCCAAAGCAGATGCAGTTCAACAACTTTTTAAAAAAGTCTCATTAAAGTCATCAGGCATTAAAATGTCCCTAATGGCAGCCATCACGCCTGAAAAAGTTCCACTCGAGTCGGGTCTCAATGCCGAACGTGTCGACCGCAAAAGCTGCTGAATAATAATCCAGGTGACTCACTGTGCTGGAGCGTTCCAGTCGGTGAGGTCAACAAAGAGAAAGTTGGAATCGTTTAATCCTACGCTGCAGATTTCAGCTCCCACAAGGGCAGGCCTAAGCAAAGAAATCCTTAACGCCGCCTTTCAAAAGCACGGCGGAAAATAGGGGGTGATTTTAAGCAGCTTCTTTGCTGCAGGTTTGAATGCAGAAGTCAGAATCTGTTAGACACCTCTGACACCGCTGACATAAAATATTAGAGCGGGTGAAATATGATTCCTTTGGTTAACACGCATAAGGTGTCATAGCAGAAAGAGGTTTTCATTTGTTGTTGTTGTTGTGGGTTGGGGCGGCACGGTGGCACAGTGGTTAGCACTGCCACCTCACAGCGAGATGCTCCTGGGTTCGATCCACGGGTCGGCCGTGGGGCCTTTCTGTGCGGAGTTTGCATGATCTTCCCGTGTTCGTGTGGGGAGACTCTAAATTTGCCCCTTAAGGTGTGACTGAGAGTGTGATTTTTGGAATTTTGAAATAAGCATGGTAAAGTTATAAAAGAACATGGACTTGTATATTTTACACAGTCACATAACCACAAATTGTAAAACCAAAGAATTTGAAATAAACTGATGTCGTCCCTTATTATTTCCAGTTCATATTTGCATATTTTCATATACAAATGTTGCGAAGTTCTTTTTAAAAGAAATTACTGAAACTTAAGGGTGGTTGTTAAAAAACGTCTTCATCCGTCTTTACAGTTTCCTGAAAGCGCCGGAAGTTCTGTACTTCATTCAGGAGAGAGAAAGAGAGACGTCAAAGTCACACTTGATTCACACATTTGTGCTGAGCTCCGTGTTTTACTTCTTTTGGGACAATGTACCCCAGATAACTGGGCACGTCTAAGGCCTCGTCCACACGGACGTTCAAAATGAACGCCCTCTGAATGGCATACACGCTTTTGCTGCGTTTTGTAGCTGTGTTTTGCAGCTGCGTTCGATTGGCGTTTCACTGGCGTTCGCAATAGCGTCATTTTCCTTGCATGGGTCGGGATTTTCGTGCCAAGAAAACGTTGCATGCAGCGTTTATTTGACGCCACCCGAACGTGCAGCCGGCCGAACGCCGGTGCTGAACGCCCATATGGACGCTTTGATTTGCTCCAATGAGCAGAAAAACGGTCGGCGTTCAGTCAGCGCTCACCTGGCGCCACGAACGCCAGAAAAACGCCTGGTTCAGACGTCCGTGTGAACGAGGCCTAAATGGTTAAAAGGTTATAAAAGTTGGAATGTTGTAATTGAGAGAACTGCTTGAAGGTCATATTGGATTCTTATTTAACATTTTAACATACAATATTTAGTTTGTAATACATTCTGTGTAGGTTTTGCTGAGAAAAAAGTTTTGTATCGAATAAAATGCTCATAAGTGTGATGACTTTCGGCAATTAAAAAAAAACAGCAGTTAATTAGACAGGCTACTACTTGTGACAGCTGAACTGCTGACTTTCCAAACAGCGGCAAAAGCAGCAGCTGGATCAAAATCACAAAAAAAAAACGAATCCAGAGAAATAATGTCTAAATCAATTGACACCACATGGAATAATCACACAGTACTCCATTTTTGGCAAGATGACACTGGCAAGATCATTAATCATACAAGAACCAGGTTAACAGATTGGCACATAAGAGACAGGACAGAATTCAGGTGGCCTCGATCTATAAAATGAGGACTGTTTTGAACATTTGTGTTGAAATTGTGGATCGTATTCAAGCAAAAAATCTGTCAGAAATCAAACTCCAGCATGTACTTTCCAATCTTGCATTTTTCACGAACACAGTTTGCCAAAACTTCATTACTAAGAACACATTTTTTGGCTTCACCATACGCATGAGAACAATCTTTCTTTCTCAGCGTCTGCATTTTCAATTTTCTCGGGAGCTCATTGCCAACCGCAGCTTAGCTGTTTTTCATTATTAACTAAAAAATAATATAAATAAAATAATCATATGTCACTTCCTCACACATGGAAGCAAACTGTATTTGTACGAAACGACTGCAAAATGAATCATAATAGTGTGCAAAGACCTAATGCATTAGCGATGAAAAATTTATACTTTCCATGACAGAACTGTGTCAAATGGAGCATGCATAATTGGGAATAATAGCAAAGATTTCATTAATAATTAGCCTCCGTTAAATCTTTTAGAATGACTCAAAGAAAGTGGTGCACTTTGCTACCAAACTCACAACCCAAGGATGACTAAAAAACATTAGCATACTAATTGGGTGGAGCTTTGAGATAAGAAGCACATTTCTCCAAGACCTTTTTGCAATGATATGACGAGCTTTGCATTCTGGATTTAAAAACACGAAACAAAGTCTAGATGTTCAACGAGGGCATGGGGGGGGGGGAGAAGGACGTACGGTCACTTTGATTTTTTAGGGGTTAGATCTTTATGTGGTAGAGACTAGGGGTGTTTAAATGAATCACATAATTGACGCATCGCGATGCAGATGTGGACGGTTCAGTGGCAGACCATAATCGGTTATAGCGGGGGTTTTCAACTGGCGGTCCACAGGTGGTTCGTTTCAATCCTGAGACCACTTTAAAAAAATTATTTTATTTCACTTATTTTTCAAAACATTTCCAGATGATTTTTATGAACAATGAATTTAATGCAAATATTTAAAAAGCAATAGAAAAAACTAACTCCCCCCACATTCATACTGCTTAATCTGAGTGGTGGTGGTCCCTGGGACAGAAGCAGTTGAAAACCACTGTATTATCTCATGTCTCAATGACATTGCTTGGTGATTTTCTGGCTACAGCATAAAAATTCTAGTTAAAAAGAACATCCCGGGAGGACCTACGTCTGCCCAGTCTGCCCAGAAATTGATGGGCTGCATTGTGATGCATCGAGATATCGTATCGAATTGTGATCTGATAATCAGAATTGAATCGAATCGTGAGACCAGTGAAGGTTCGCACTTCTAGTAAAGACCATCTGGTCACAGGTTTGTGCTGTAAGTTTAGTTTTTTTGCATGGGCAGCAATCTGGAAGGTTTCAGTTCTGGAGCGTAATTTTGGAACAACATTCAATTTCAATCTCGGACATCAAATTAAAGTGGTTGTCGAGGATCACTTTGGAACGCACTGGCGAAAAAAACAAACGGGAGAGGAAAGCTGATGTAAAAAGATGCAATGAGACATACTGATCTATACTGTTACGTTTGAACTAATTTTGGAAGTCATAACACACTAAATAAACACAGGATAAGAACAGTCTTTGCTGCCTGGAGTCTATTACAATCCAACTCCAACTTCTACTGATTTATCCCATCTGTTTTCTATCTTTTTGCTTACTTCACACTATTTGTCCACTTTTGTGATACTTCCAGGTTATTTTTACTCATTTATGTGACATTTAGGTGAAATTTTAGCCAAAACAGTGTTTCAGGTTCAATATTTGTTTTTGTGATATAACAGCACAATATTTCATTTTAGTACCATTTACCCATGAAACACAGACTTGATTATTTGCCTTTAAGCATAAAATGGACTCATTAAATTTTAAGTGTCCCACAATTTTAGGATGGATACTTAAAATTTAATGAGTCCATTTTATGCTTAAAGTAATCAAGTAATTTAGTACTTTTTAAAACATTGTTACTGTGTAGCAGTTTGACCAAAATCCTGTTGTTTCAATGTTCATTGTAAATGTCTTGTACGTAACGGCCTTACATTAGTCAGAAGGATAATTCATCAAATTAAAATTTCAATTCCATTAAAGACCCTTAACCTTTTTATCTTAAAAAAAGAATATATATATATAAAAGCCAGATGTCATGTCTGTCACGATTCCCTCTCACCAGATAGTGCGGACGCAAATGCAGGAGTTGACATCGACGTGAGTTTATTTAAAAACAGGACATAAATCACCACAGATACACAGGGCTCACACAAAAGGAGGGACGAGTGTGAGGGTCAAGTGTGAGGGTCAACTGGCCCCGACAAACTAACAAAACCAGACTTAAATACACAGACAGGAACCACGGACTAAACTAAACACAGGTGACACTAATTACAACTAACAGGACGTAAGGGCCAAGACAAGACAGAACGAAACAAACCCAAAACAAACAAAACACAGCGCCCCCTACTGTCTGCACCACTAAGGTGCCGACTAGCTCCTGACAATGTCATATTTCCCCTCACTACTTGAACAGAGATGTTGCTGATGGCTGAATACAGCAGGAGGTCAGAAACCCTGTAGATATTCGACATTTAAAGTTTTCTTAGACTTAGGTGAGGTCCTGTTTTCGTTGAAACTCATAATCACAGAATATCCACTGCCCATTCAAAGCGAGGGTAAATGGTAAAGCGGTTACATGTTGCAGTATAGGCTGTGTGGAGCGGAGCTGGGATAAAATGAGTCCTTGAGGTGAGAAACGGAACACGGCATGTTCTACTATAGGAACCAGTGTGTGTTTTACAGTTTTATAATTGTTTCAAGAAAATAGCTGCTATTCAGTAACCATCAATTTATAGCAGGTAGATGACCACACTTCCCTGCTGCCCAGTCACACACACACAGAGACACACACAGACAAACGTGTGTTGACGTAAAAGGGTGATCTATAGATTGGAGAATGGTTTCATCTAAGGTTTTTTTCATCTTCTCCGTAATATTTTTTTTCTCCATTTCCACTAGGGTTGCACAAACTGTTCTGGAACTAGAGTTAGCTCTGTGCATAACCCAGATGACGGCTGTGTCCCATTTAGAAGTCCTAATTTTGGCTGAAAAGATCAGAGTTCACAGTCAAATCCGTTGCCAATTCTACTCCATGTTTACCAGTCCAACAAAAAGTCTCTGAACCTTTTAGTAAATCTGCTGGAATAATTTGTGACAAATACATATTCCCGATATATATAAGCTTATTTTTTATCCTCCAAATTTTCCTGGACACAGTGGTCAAAACTATCTTACCTCCCCTCCCTATATTGCCAGAACTATTTAGTTTGAACCGTGCTGTGTGTATTTAAATAAATTCAGATTCACAATTTCAGATTTTACCTTATTCTAGACCTTTTTTTTAGTCACCAATATATATTTTTTTTTTGGTCTCACAAAGTTTTAATACCAAACTTGTGTACTTGAGGTTAGCTTAACTGTTTTCACGGTTTCGCAAGTGAATTTGTCCTGTCACACTGTCAGTAAAATAAAATGTCGTGTTTTGTGCAGATTATAGCGTTCTAAATGATGTTAATGCAACTTTGAAGCTCCTCCAGGAATCACACACTTTAAATATTAATAATTTAATATTTAAATAGACGGCCGACTCCTCAAAAAAATGGATAAAAAGGCTGTTTATAGCTGTTTTATTTAAGATAATTGCCATATCTGTTAAACTGGGAAGAACAGGCTAACAAGAAGAAAAGAAACAGCACAGTTCTCCTTCGCAGAAAGTTCTCCCCCTTGTGGCCAAGAAACAGAATATCAACAGTAATGGTGGTGCCCCATGTGGCCAAAATGGAGAACTACAACGGATTTTTGCAGTTGGGCTATAGACAGGAAATGTAATATACCGTTTCTTCTAAATGAGCTGGACATTTTAAGTCATGAATGATTCAGTGAACGTGAGCAATTTTTTGTCATTGTGAACACACCACAGCACAGCACACAGTGCACCACAACAAAATGTGACCTCTGCATTTGACCTATCCATGAAGGAGCAGTGGGCAGCTAACAAGGGCAGTGCCGGGGGAGTAGTGCTCGGGGACGGTACCTTGCTCATGAGTTTCTCAGTGGTAACTTGACCGGTGCGAGATTTGAACCAAGCTACACAAATTGGACAAATCTCAAGCTTTGCTCTTTGCTAACAACCACCTAAAACCCAGGGATTGAATAAGGTATTAAAAGTGGGATGAAGAACAAGAAGAAGAAATATTGTAGTGCAATTGGTCCAGGGTTCACTGTCTATCAGGAAACGATGCCAATAAAGCTAATAAGGAATACGTATTTATTTTTAGGAATCGTTAGCCCTGTAACATCTTGGTGCAGTGTGGAGTTTTAAGGCAGCGTTGAGGTGGATGAGTTTCTGTCAGCAGGGTGAGAATACCGGAGAAGTAGAGGCTTCATTCACACACACACACACACTCTTCATTGTCACTTCAAGCCAAATTCACACGCTAGTCGGAGGTGTGTGTCGCTTACTGTACTCCAACCCGAGCAGGAGCCTGACACCAAACCTGCTTGTGAGCAGATAACTAGCTGTCACCTGATGATGGAAGACGATTCTTCTGCCTCCAAGAAGTTTCTTATTTAAAGGAGAAGGGTCCCATAGTAAGCAAGGGAGCACTGTTATGAAGTAGGGGTAGCAGAAGAAGCATCATTTTGATCAGTCTTTATGAGATAACAATGAGCATTATATGTCCAAACCTTTCACTCGCATGGGAAATGCACCCCTGTTGTGATGGAAAGAATTCTCAGGACCTTTAAGACGGCAATAAACCTTATTGACGATCCCTTTATGATGGGAACAAACCTTCAAGACCTCAACTAACTTCTGACTTTTTCTTTGATAGGGTTTGTTATGGCGCGTGACGTGGTTTGAAAGGGAAGTGTTGATTTAAGCCTAGCTTTGTCTAGTATCTAGCTGATGTACGTCACTCTGGATAGGAGCATCAGCTAAATAACTTTAATGTAAATGTAATCTGCCTTTGTAGGGTTCAGAGGTCATAAATACAGATTACACACTACAATCCCAAAAGTAAATCACACGGTTATGCTGTTTAATTTCCTTAACAACACCAGCGCTCGCTCGCAGTCTCCATGTTCCTGATGGTTTTAGCGCCGCAGGATTAGGGACCATCACAAAACTACACAACAGTGTTTAAACAAAAAAAAATTGTGATGCTATACAAATCATTTAGCATATACATATGGGTATGTAATTATTACATTGTTTTAATTAGGACCACAGCATAAGAGAATAATCTCAGTCATGTACAATATTTACAATATCAGTATCAGTATCGGACATAGAAAAGTGGTATCATTCCATCTCAAGTCAAAAAAACACTGCATTTAGGTGTGTTAAGACCAAACATTTTCTCTCGCTCTCTTATTTTTATTAAAAGTACATTTTCAGTGCCCTACCAATTGCATATTGATCCCAGTTTGGTCTTTTGGATTTTGTTTGATGGATATACAAGGGAGTGACGCTAGTAGTTTAAAAGTAGCTCCACTACTGAAAACCCACTGAACAAAAGTCGTCACATCTTGCAATCTTTGTGAGGTCCTTCCAACAATCCCACGTACTTGATACCTCATAGATACTACAGCAATCCTTAAACCTAACCTTAACCTCGGTAACCTATAGAAAATGTTTTACACAATTTATTATTTCACACGAAACCTGAAACTTTTCTTTAAAAGTGTCTTTTTCTTAAGGACCAGCCTTACCTGCAAACCAAGCCCTCAAAATTGGACAAATCTCAAGTTTTGCTCTATAGTTACAGAGCACATATTTGATAAGTATGACCAGAAACCCACCCAGAAGGAAACCAAAGCTTCAAGAGTGGCAGTTTCTGAACCCAAACATTGGTCTCTCGTGCTTTAACAGGGCAGGAGTCTCTTCACTAATCACCCAGCATGGGATGTCTGTCACTTACAATTGTAACAATTTGGCTTGTACAAGAGTCCAGAAATCCAATGTCTCGACTTTTTTCCTTCCTAACAGCTTCAAAACAAAGAAGTCATGGTCAACAATGAGTTCAAACACTGTGTGCTAAACTCATAATGGCTAAAGTTTGTTATTCAGATATAAAAAAGTGGTGTTAAGCATTTTACAAATAAAGATATTTTAACATTTCTTAATAATCCTAATATTCAAATATCAAAAAATTAAATCTCTTCTCGAGAGCAGATACATTACATCGTTTATATGGTGAGAAATAAACAATTCGTACCAAAATGTTCCGCTTTTCAAATCCGAAAGTTTCTAAATTAAGTACATAACTACTCTGGTTTATTCTGGACTCTTGAAAAGGAAAACTGACAATAAAATCACCATTAAAATGATCTGCACAGCTGCAAAACATCATCAGTGTTCCAGAGTCCGTCTGCTGTAGTGTGAGTGAGTGTCAACTTGGTTCATATTTTAGCACGTTGAATAAAATTCCAATTTCCACAGAATTGTACCAACACACTGGCATGAGGTCATTTTTTAAATTAACCCAACTCATATTAGACTGTTGCCTGGAGCAAGCTTGCATTAATGCAGCTTATAATATCCAAACTCCTCATTTCCAACTTTTCAACAGTCCTGAAAGAACTTCGAAAGGAAAAATATTGGCTACGGCAGAGACGCACAGCAAGTGTGTATGTGTCATGTAGAAGATGAGATGATGATGGATTCATTAAGCGGGGTGAGAGGAAAAGAGTGATTTCTCTCTCTCTTTCTCGCTCTCTCTCTCCTTCTCGCTGTCCATTAAAGTTTGATGAGTTTGATTTCAGGGCCAGCAGAAAAGACTGAAGAGCATGAAATGCCAACTTAAACTAGCAGATGAGGCGGAAGAGATAACTGTAATTAATGTGCCAGAGAAATGGCTTCTTTGCCTTGATTCGCGGACAAACGAATGTAGTGGTTGTCAGATTTTTTTGAGCAGAGAAGACACACGTCATACACATCCAGATTTTTTTATTCTCTTCCTATTTTTCTGTCCTCATCAATGCCACTGACTGACTAATGGACACAATAACAAAAATCCATTACATTACTGTAGTAATGTGGCTTATGTTCAACTGGACTTTGAGTGTATGTGTTTTATAGTTCTAGTGTTTGTACAATGGGCGGCATGATGGCGCAGTGGTTAGCGCCGCCGCCTCACAGCGAGAAGGTCCTGAGTTCCATCCCCAGGTCGGCTGTGGGGCCTTTCTGTGTGGAGTTTGCATGCTCTCCCCGTGTTAACATGGGTTTTCTCCGGGTGCTCCGGTTTCCTCCCGCAGTCCTAAAGCATGCACTATAGGTTAATTGGTAACTCTAAATTGCACCATAAGGTGTGAGTGTGTGTGCGCCTTGCGTTGCGTTGGTCACTGCCTTGCGCCCGTAAGTTTCTGGGATAGGCTCCGGTCCTCACGCGACCCGGTTGGGATTAAGCGGCTCGGATAATGAATGAATGAATGAAGTTCACAAGTATATATATATGCTGTATATGTGTGTGTGTGTGTGTGTGTGTGTGGCGGGGGAGTGACCATTTATCAAAAATGACCTTAGCTACAGTGCGCGTTAACTGTCTCTGATGTGGATTTATGGAGGACAATGCAGAACCTCCACAATGTAGCTGGAATCTCTTTCACACTGACTGCAAGGACAAACCTGGACCGACGCACCGCGGAACGAACGCCGCCCACGACTTCGTGACTCAAAGGCCATACAATAAAACCAATCATAATACAGCACAGTATCAATAAACTTTAACATAAATTTGCAATATAATATTGGTTTACCGCTAATGCTAGATTGAGGTAGCTATGCTCCAGTTAGAGGTCTTCTGAGCTGTGACCGATTGCTTGTAAACACACGGTGTTAAACAGTATCTCATTTAAGAGTAAAGTGCTTTCAAAATACATAGATATAAGATATAGAAATACTACAACATCACCGTGTAATTAAAAATGTTGCCGTAAGTGACTGGATGCCACCATTTCCTGTCATCTACAGTATACACACTATTAGTCGCCACGGGTTTGGTAATATTTTACCTTCATAGCTACGAACTGTGCCGGTGGTCTCCTCTCAGATAATATCCATCTTGAAGTGGCCTAGACCTCGTAGCTGACTAGCTAACTGAAAGTTCCAACACAAAGCGGAAGCACAAAACGATTAAAATGGGCGGGGTGTAATAAGGTGGAGACATTCACAGCATTTGTCTAAAGTTAAGGACTTTAACTGTTCTGAAAATACAGTACAACACATTAGGGAAATTACTGCACAATTTTCAGCAATTGGTTCCACTGTAGCAATGTGTCTCCAAAAGCTGTATTTAGTGATGACGTTATTCCTCAAATATGTCTCCGTTAGTTTTTGGATTTCCTTAAACTTCGCTGGTGGTTTCCGTTTTTCCTGTCTTGATAGCGAAGTCTTTTGACTTGCTATACCTCAGTCCTTGTGACTCGATAGCTAAGTCTTTTGACTTGATATCAGTGCAGCTCACAATGTCTCACTAGCCTCGAACTTCGAAGATTCTTTGCACACGACACGTATCCAAAATAAGAGTCTTGAATCCAGTCTTTTCTTTTGAGATCTTTATCTTTACTACAACTTGGACTTTTACAAGCAAAAGATGAATTCTTAGGACCACTAAGAGACTTTACGTGACGGTCAAAAGACTGTAACGCTCCTTAATTCTTGGCTTCAACTCACTTCTACATCTGTGAACGTTCTTACTTCTTTATATATATTTCAGGAACCAATCAGATTACGACAGGTAAGGCAACTACGTATTACTTCTGTTGATACGTACTAGTACATGTGCATACGTATTAATATAACTCTTATGTAACACTGTATAGAAAGTTCAAATGGAAATTTCCAGAAATATTCAAATTAGCATTATAGCTCTAATTTCTACTACAAATAGTTATGAAATATTCATTCATTCATTTTCCGAACCGCTTAATCCCAACTTGGGTCGCGGGGGAACCGGAGCCTATCCCGGAAACTCACGGGCGCAAGGCAGGGAACAACCCTGGGCAGGCGCCAACACACCGCAGGGCACACACACTCACAATCACACACACATTCACACCTTACAGGGCCAATTTAGAGTCGCCAATGAACCTATAGCACATGCCTTTGGACTGTGGGAGCAAACCGGAGCGCCCGGAGGAAACCCACGCAAACACGGGGAGAGCATGCAAACTCCACACAGAAAGACCCTACGGCCGTCCCCGGGGTTCGTGAGGTCATGTTTCAGTAAAAATCTGCCCGAAGCTTTTCCCATCATGCCCCTCACATACGAGAAGAGAGAAAGCGTGTCCCATGGTGGTAGGTCCTGATGTAAAACCAGACCATAAATTAATCCTGAACTTTATCCTTTTCCAGTATCTGCACTTACAACACTCCTGATAAAGCTAAGCTGAAGTCTCCCTGCGGACCTTCACAATGCAACATGACAACAAATGGGAAAAACACACTTTCCATCTGTAGACTTAGACACAGCTCAAAAGAGCTTACGTCGCCTTTAAATGCAGCTTAAAAAATCATACAATAATAAAAATAAAAATAATCTCCCCTCCAAATATACTTAGAAGCATAGCTTAGCCGAGATGGGTTTTAGTTTCTGATAGAATTATTTTATTTCCATATTTTTTGTTTCCAATTTGTCTTGATTGCTATTTTATATAACTATATAACAGTATGTATGTATGGAATTAAACAAATACAAACTGCAAATATTTTTCCGTGATCAGAAGGTTACTGGTCCTTAGAAGTCCCAGCTGGGTAAAGGTACCACTGGGGTACCTTTAAGAGAAAGGCACCATCCCCAAGCACTGCTGCCAAAAAAGCTGCCCACTGCTCCTTCACAGATGGGTCAAATGCAGAGGTCGCATTTCCTTGTGGTGCACTGTGTGCTGTGGTGTGTTCACAATGTTCTTCTTTTATCCCCGAAAGGAACAAGAACACCAAGCTTTTCATCATATCATTTTCAGTGACATTCTGTTTTACAATCACGACTGTAGAGTGGTCTCATAGTGGCTTCAAAATCTACCAAAAGACTTGGACCTTAACGCTCCATCCCTCAAGCCTTCCCCCAAGGATGTCTTCTTGCATCACCCGTCTCGTTAAGTTATAAGTGATAGAGCATTACATCTAAATCTACCCGACATACAAGTTATAAACCATGTTTACGCGAGATGAAAAAACCCACAGATGTCACGGCGGGATTTTGCGTTTTTGGAGAACACTGAGGATCATAAATCTTCCACTAATCGTACCCAGACTTTGCATGTTGTCATGCCAGACAAAAAAGGACCATCGCACCATCTGGGTAAACAATCTGTTTCAACAACTATAAAGGACCAGAAGTTGGCAGAAGTCTACAACGTCAAATTAAAGCTGCTGCTCTGTTCACTTCAGTCTTTCATGCAAGTAAATCCCAAGATCTGATTCAACACTGTTTAATTAACGTCACCTCATTTCACTTAACTGAACATTAAAAAAACAGCTTATCGGACACTGGGGACTTTGTAGATTTTGAACTCCATGATCATTTGACACTGAAAAAAAACCAACTGAAAATTGACTTTGGCTGCTACAAAAGCTTTTAAAAGCATCAACCACAGCCTTCAAATTCACTGAGAAACACTATAAAACGGTTCCGCTTTCTGGCTGGCCGTTAGGTGAGAAAAAAACTCTACGGATATCCATCTTACTGCACAGCGGAGGCAAAAACCAAGTGTGAAATGTGCCAAAAAACGTGTTGGAAAGCTTCCAAAGAAACGCAACGTGAAGAAAGCCGGAAGCTGGAGAGAGACAGAGAAGCTGCTCTAAGACGGAGTAGTTAAAAGCCAAGGCCGGCTGCCTTTCTGGCACGTGGACGAGAAACGTCGGCCAAATCCCTGACGTTTCCAGCCGCTGCCGTGAGATGAAGGTGGTAAATCAGGATCAAAATGCCAGAGTTTGATAAGGTGAAGATCACCTGCAAGCAGCTTCACTGCAACTGAAGTCAAACAGAAAGAGAGAGCTGATCCCTCGTAACCCAAGGCAAAGACTCACTCACTAGATGTAGAGAGATTTCTTCAGGGATATGACAGAATTCATTCAATTGTGTCCATCTAAAACTTTATTGTCAGGCGTAATGTCTTGATAAAAACCTCCCAGGAGACTAGAGAGGTCAGACAGGCCTGAGATGAAAAGATCTGGGGATAAAACCAAACCCTGCAAACTGGCTGTTGTGAAAATTGGATTCTGATGGTCCGATCTGTGTACGACGGTCATTAAACATTGTAGGTTGTATAAAGATTAGACAAATAAAGTTTTAGTACGGTGATCTAAAAATGATCTTAGGCAGGTTTGACTGTGTCTGATCAATCGGTGGTCTGTAGATTTCAAGATCTGGCTTGGGGCGTGTGTTGTCTCATAACTTCACAAAAATATGCTCTTTAATTAGATAAAAATACCAGCTTTAATAGTTGAGCATATTTACAGTATAAAAACCAGAAAATAATAATAATAATGAGTTAAAATGTTGAATTAATCAAAATAATGATTAGAGGTGGAAAAATCCCTTTGTGTGTAAAATGTGTTTGAAGATGTACTTTCACAGTAGTTGATGTTACGTGAGAGGTGTCTATAATGTTTACGAATGTCTTCATGTGTCACACAACAATGTTCTGAACAAACAAACCTCTACAAACCATGACGCATCACATGAACAAAATAAATCTGAGATCTACAAAACTGGTAGTATCTTAACAGACCCTCCAGGATTTTGCGATGTTGCGATTGCAACTCTTAACGCAAATTCAGCCAATCCCCGCAAATTCATCGCGACCTTGCAATTCTGACTAATTACTGCAACTTTTTCCGCAATTTTTGACCAATCATTGTCGTTTCCTGCAAAGAGTTAAGCCATATCTCCAAATTTCTTGTAACGCTTGGAATACCCAGGAAGTGTGATAAAACGCCTCAAATTTACCTTTAAAAATGAACACAAACACAAAAGCTAACACAAATAATAGTGGTTTTGTCAGTCAGTCAGTCATTATCTTGAACCGCTCAATCCTTATCGATTGTCATGGGGACCGGACGGGCACGAGGCGGGCACCACCCCTATGTGGGCGCCAACACACCGCAGGGGACATATGGTTTTGTTCCCTTCGTTTTAAATTATTGTTTAAAAAAGGTGGGGGGGCAATCACAACTTCTTTCCACAACTTTGACTTGCTCTTTGATATTATGGCACCAAAAAAGCAATGCCTTTAAACGATTTTTTAAAAGAAAAGCTGCCGCAAAAACAGGCATTTTAAGCCCCAACTATCTCAAAAAAGGGCTGCGAAATCCCGGCGGTACTGCCTTATGCACCACGGACCGCAGCAGAAGTCCTGGAAAAAATGTGCATTCAAGTCACACAATAAAACTCCATCCGCACTGTCCGTGAGGATGCTGGTTCGTCAGAAAAGCACAAAAATATAGGGGGCTGAGGGAAGCACTTTGCGAAACACCTCAACTAAAGCGGACAAGCATTTGTAGAGTTCCAGGTAAAAGGGTATTGTAAAAGCCACACGCTTTCATGCTGTCTATTAATGTTTGACCTTTTATTCACCTTTTGTTAATTTCTGTTACATAAAATGTGCTCTCTGCTGCTTTCCTGGATTGCTATTATAGTAATACTGTTTAAAGCACAGGTTAGTGTTCTTCAAATACCCTCGAGCAGTTTATCTTATGTTGTGGAGAGATGCTGTGCCAGGCAATAATTACAAGTCTTGGGTTACGGTTAGGGTTTTTAATGAAAAATAGAGGTGTCACTTCAAGGGTTAGGGTGCATAACGCACCACTTTTTTTCATTAAAAAACGCAGTTGGGGTTGGCTCCATGAAGAGAAACTCGCCGGTTGACGTCCCAGACCGGTAACGGTACCACTGAGGTAGGTACTCATGAACTAGGTACCATACCCAAGCACAGATGCAGGTGCAGAGGTGCACTGTGTGCCATGCAGTGATGGAGGAAGTACTGAAGTTCAGTACTTAAGTAAAAGTACAAATCTCCTGCAAAATATGTACTCAAGTAAAAGTAGAAGTGCTACATCAACAATCTTACTTAAGTGAAAGTACTAAGTACTTACTTTTAAATTTACTTTAAAGTATTTTTTAAGTAAAAGTACTCACGCAATGGCTTGTCTCAACGTCTGGGCTGTGCCATTTTGTAAAAGAATGTAGATATACTGACTTATGCCTCTACCGACGTCATTGCTCGTGTGTGTGTGTGTATTGGAAAGTTTGGTGTGCTTATTGTGCCTGCAATATTGTGACTGTCTGTTGAATGTCTCGTCTTCTTGAAATCAAGCCACTCTACCTGCTCTAGACGCACGCTCTGCCATCGTTGGAGCTAATAAAGCCACCAGATTGGTTGGCAATGGCTATTTTTTCATGCAAGACGTTGAGGAAATTGTGTTCATAAAGTGTAATGATTAACGGCATAAATTGTAGAAATGTAGTGGAGTAGAAAGTACTGATAATTGCCGCAAAATGTAATGGAGTAAAATAAAAAGTATGCATTATTATTTTTACTTAAGTAAAGTACAGATATGTAAAAATTTACTTAAGTACTGTAACAAAGTACAAATACTTTGTTACATTCCACCACTGGTGCCATGGTGAGGCATGTTCACAATGTCAAATAATCACTTACTCAAACAGCATTTAGGATTAAGGATAACGCAATCGCAGCTTTCAACGCGAACTCAGCCAAACCCCACAAATTCATTACTACTGTGCAATTTTGACCAATTACCGCAACTTTTCCTGCAAATTTTCACCAATCATTGTCATTTCCCGCAAAACGTTGAGCCACGCGTCGGCAAACTCACCCCCTTGTTCCGTTTAGAAGACGTGTGCGATAAAAACGCCTCACGTTTACTTTCAAGAATAACAAAACGATTAATGGTTAGTAAAAATAATAGTGTTTCTGTTCCCTTCGTTTGGATTTAATTGTTAAAGAATCATTATGAAGGGGGACAAATTCGGAAAATCTTACAGCAACTTTGACTTGCTCCCATAATTTTATTGTAACAAACTTATATCGCAATCCTTTAGAAAAGCTGCCGCAAAATCAGCCATTTTAGGCCACAATGATCTCAAAAAAGGCCTGTGAAATCCTGAAGGGACTGAATTATACTGTAACAAAGCTTTGTAAAGATTAAGAAAAGTCGCAGCGACATGACTGTTCTGCATGGACTGGAAGCGAGTGTCTTGCTGTGTTCGACAGCCCCATAGTTTGTTTCCTTAAAATTCAGTCTGCAAATAGTATCCTGCTCAGTATTCGAAACAAGAGGGAGAAAAATGCTTTTCTCGCATTTCAAAAAAAGATGTACAATCCATCTGTTTTGAGAATGGCACTTCAAATAAGCAGATATAGTCAGCGGCTCAACTTTCAAACCTAAACATCTCTTGTTTTCCACACTTTCTTAAACAAAAAGCAAGAAAAATGTGGCTAGGGTTACGGCTAGATGGATAGATTTCCATTTTTCCCCACTTTGATGCTAATCTTATACTGAGTTCTAGCAGAGCTACACATCCTACAAACTGCTTCTGTCACAAACTGACTGCAGGCAACTCTGATTAAGGTCAAGATCACTGACCGTAACCTCGTCACCCCGACACGGCCGCTGGTGATTTAAGCCCTAAGCAATATAAACACTCACTGAAAAATGTAGCGGTAAATGGAAAAAGTTTTAGAAAAAAACAAATCCACATCAATATCTTCTAGGAAAAATACAACATAAACAAGTCGGCGTTCACGTTTGACCTTCTTGATCAGACTCCAATTTTTTAGTACAGAGATACTCATGAAAGCTGTACAGGGTCTATGCACATCGATGTTTTATACTGATGCAGGTTCATTCCCAGATGCCATTCTCATCAGAGTGTGGACGGCCTCTAAAGTGTGGCCTCATTTTTTTGGTTGATATGACATTTCACACTGCCGTGCTTGAGGACGCTCACCAAAAAATTCTTTATATCAGAAGACGGCTGGCACAAATTTGGCTGTGCGGTGAGTGTGAGCAACCCAGTCAGAGGTTTTCTGCTCTTTCACAGTCCTGCGGACACCCTCGAACACACACACACAGCCCATAATTTGCAGATGTAAATAACGCTAAATCTTCATTTACTCTTCATTTAGTTTTTCAGATAAAGCTTGGAAGGTTTTTAGGGAAAAAACAGAAAGAAGATGTCCTTAAAAACCTGACAAATCTCAAATTTTCCAGTCTTTCAGAGGGCAGTCATATCTTCCCATGAACTGCTTGTCGACACACAAACACACACACATAGGGAACTAACTGATCTTGTATCTTACAACAGAAACAGGTGCAGACAAATTTGCATACAAAAATGAAAAACAACACCGACATCCCGCCTCCATTGTTCATCACGTAGGGCTTCATGACAGGCTTTCCTGTAGACAATAGGCCTCATTTTCCACATTTTCTGTAGAAATTGAGAAGCTAATGAGACACGGAATTCATAGAAATGTTAATGAACTGCTGATGTGTTGTGCATTAATCTGATGTTCCTAGATAGCATTCCTTTTTATAGTTCTTACAACAAAAACAATTAAGAAAACAATTATTTCTCAAGGAAGACATTTTAATATTTTAAAAGGTAAAGAAAAGGCTCATTTTATTCCTTAAAAGTATTTCTTTTGGGATCTGGAGAAGGAAATTTTGCATAAAATGAAAAAGTGTAAAAACATATTGTATGTACACTATCAGTCAAAAGTTTGGACACACCTTCCCATTCAATGTTTTATTCTTTATCATCATGACTATTTACACTGTAGATTCTCACTGAAGGCACGATGAATGAACACATATGGAATTATGTAGTAAACAAAAAGTGTGAAATAACCCAAAACATGTTTTATATCTTAGATTCTTGAAAATAACCACCCTTTGCTTTGATCACCGCTTTGCACACTCTTGGTATTCTCTCGATGAGCTTCATGAGGTAGTCACCTGAAATGGCTTTCCAACAGACGTGAAGGAGTTCTCAGAGATGCTGAGCACTTGTTGGCCCTTTTGCCTTCACTCTGCGGTCCATCTCATCCCAAACCATCTCGATTGGGTTTGGTCAGGTGACTGTGGAGGCCAGGCCATCTGGCGCAGCACTCCATCACTCTCCTTCTTGGTCAAATAGCCCTTACACAGTTCATTCATAGTTTTGATGCCTTTAGTGAGAATCTACAATGTAAATAGTAATGAAAATAAAGAAAAAACATTGAATGGGAAGGTGTGTCCAAACTTTTGATCCAAACTTTGACTGGTAGTGTACATTACTATGGAAAGTTCTAGGATTCTCTAAAAGGTTCTTAAACATTTTACAGCTTTCCAGAAAATGTAAAAATGTACGTTTAACAAGATTCTAGAAAGTTCTCAAAAATTGTAATTCAAGATCATTCTCATTACCATTAATTAGAAAACTGCCTTACTCAGGTCACAAAAGCAACATTTGAAGAGAGTGAAAGTCTATGATTACCACAGCACACAACAGCACACAGCGCACTACAACCACACGAGACCTCTACATTTGACCCATCCGTGAAGGAGCAGTGAGCAGTAAACATGAGTAGCACCCAGAGAGCAGTGCTTGGGGATGGTACCTTGCTCATGAGTACCTCAGTGGTACCTTTTCCAGTCCTGGGATTCGAAACCGGCGACCTTCCGATCAAAGGGTGAACACCCTAACCATTATGGTACCAACTGCCCTGAGAGAAGTATATTATTTTCATTGCAATTAGGAAATAACTGCCCAGAAACCAGAAAACGCAAAAATTTTACATAATGTTATTGCTATGAAGTTATATTGTGTTATTTGAACAGGAAAATATGCAGCGTTATAGGCCACATGCATGTGTATAAAATATCATTTTGCATTAATGTGACCAACTCCCTTCTTATGAAACATCATAAATCAAAAAGAAAGTATTCATTGTGCACACTACATTACACCAGCAAGGCTGTAGTTCCATAAAACCCAACAGAGACACATTTATCTTTATTTCATGTAACCTACCTTATCTACAACCTGAGCCTTTCGCAATCTTGTCAACCTTAATTGAGCAAGACCTGGCCATTCATCAACTTTTGCAGGCTACTTTACATTTTTTTACTACAGCGCATAACCGGTTTCCTGCAGGATCATTTTGGCAGATTAAAGAAAATCCCCTTATGCGCAACATTATGGAAACCTCTCTGTCTGTGGTTACTGTGATTACACAAACACTTTCAACAAATGGCGTTTTACAGATGTCTTCAGGAGCTCCCCCTGCATCTCTGCTGCATCCAACGTCCACCGGATCTGCAAGTGGTCAACAACACCACACAGCCAACTGGACAAAGGTTTTTTGGTTGTATGTCTCCTATTACATTGACAAATATAAGGTTAAGTTGTTAGCAGCTAGCTAAGTTACCTCAGCTAATGTTACTTGATTTCTGTGGGTTGGTAGAAAAACATATCTCTGATAACTTCTTTGGTCTTTTTTCTGATTTATGTCCAGTTTGTCCCAATCAACCAAGCAAACCTTAACTAATCCTAGCTGGCAGACTGGTTTAATCACCGTAAAAGCTGACATAAGTGTAGTGATACAGTAATTTACCTCATCAAGTTGGCCCGCTAACGCTAAGTAATCGTAACGCCGGCTGGCAGAGGCTGCTGTTATTGAGCATTTTGTCCATTGGGTTTGTTCTGACTTCTGATGAACGTGTTGTCACTCATTTTCCACCAGTTTCAAACAAAGATAAGATTACTATACCTAAGCAATCTCCACAAACTAAAGTAAATAAAAATAATACACTAATACTATTATTAACTTAAGAAATGTATTCACTTTTTTAAAAATGTATTTTTGGTTTGATGTTATTACCTCAGACCAACCAGGGAAACCACTGTCATTCACCAGACACGTACCGAAGTGAAAAGAGGTAGTATCTAACTCTGTTTTCCGGTTCGAATGTTGGGCGTTCCACATATGGCCCATCCATATGCACAAATAACTTGCGCTAACACTATAAATGCAACGGTTTTGCACATTTTAGTTTTTATTGTGAGCAGCACTTTCTATTTCAGTTATATATTCAGCTCTCATTTTAGTCTTCAACGAAAACGTCAAATCCTTTGTGTCATGGTCTCTCAAGTTTCATCACTTCTGTCATTTCCGATCTTTATCTGCGAATGACAGGCTCGGGGATGTTTGCCCTTGGTCTCCACTTATTATTCAGTGCTGGAACTATACATAACAACATTTATAATATCTCATAATATCCAAACGATTACTCCCAGCAAATAAGAAGATGGAAATCAATATCCATTCATATTTATAAGCTGGAAGGTATATATATTTCAGCTGAACTGTTGAGTCATTTGTGATTTTTCATTAAATGCCATTATATAAAGCTACTTTCTGTTTTTATGATAGCATTTTTTTCATGTACATGAATGGAGAAGGTTGGTGGACCTGTACCCATTTGACTTTATAATCTGATGAAGCACTCGAGGTTCAAAGACTCCGCTGGGAGAATGACAAATGGGCTTCCTTTGTTGCATAACCCACATTCAGACAGAGAGGGTTATATCTCATGCTTCTGTCTATATCGCACGGAGGATGAAAGAAAGACAGGAGTGCAGAAGACGAGAGAGAGAGAGAGAGCTCTTCTGGACAACCAGTAGCAACTTCTTATTCATCCACCCTCAAAACCTCAATCGCCTCCAATCGCTTTCTTCCACATGGTCTTCCAAAAGAATTGTTGATCGCTGCTTAGCACCTGGGTCACACGCTCTTTTATCTGCAAATCCTCTCGAAAATCTTGCCCCCAAAAACTCCGGACCATGGCCGGAGTTTTGGCCGTTCTTCAGAAAGCGCTCCAGGTTTTCCTCTCCCGTTCCGCTTTGACCTTTCGGATGCCGAGAGCCGATCTGATAATCTCCTTGTGAGGAGCCGAGGTGCGATAAGGAGAACGGAATCCTCATCCACGCGGGAAGCCGATCCGGAGTGATCCTCCCACCCTTTCAGGTCCTTCCAATAAATGTCCTGCGCGATTATGTACGTCTTGACATTTCTCCTCCCGCTGACCTTTTCCAGTTCAACGTTGACACGGGGCCTAATCGCCGCTCTTGCTATCGTGCAAAACCGCAACATGAAAGAGGTTAAGCGCAGCACAACGAAGCGGATGGTTGACATTATATCCGCTGCAACGTGTCACCGAGCTCTCATATCCGGGTAGCTAGATAACGAGCTGGTAAAACTGGTGGATAATATTAGATCAAACCTGTTTCGCAGCTTTTGTGTAACGCTACAAGCCTTTCCACCCACGGACTTCCATTTTAAAGCACTTTAGCTGTTCCTTCTTTTTAACATGCACACATTATAACAGGACTGAATATTTTTTCGCCTGCGACGGATCACTTAATTTGTCTCCTGAGAGTTTGATGCTAATAGCTCACGCGCGATAAAAGACCTAACGCTAGGTGGACGTAATTATTGTAAGATAAGTAAGTCCTGTTTTTGTTTGCGCCAACAAAAGCCACAGAAATCATTACCCACCGCACTTTGTCTATGCCAAACAAACAAAAGATTCTTGTGTATTCACCAGAGGAGAAGCACTATATTTTTTGACAAATGCATAAAAAATGCATCAAGTTTCCAAACTTAACTGCAGGAAATGCAGGATGCTGTCTGAGAAATGAAGATAAACACTCCTTCTTTTTCAGGCCCTTTCAACCTCAAAGCATGAATATCACTCTCTAGAAGTCCACTCCCTCTCAGAAAGCCCATCATTTTCTCACTGGGATAGACTCAATTCCATCAGTTAAGATGAATAATCTGGATATTTATGGCATTGTTGACCCTCACTACCTAGCAGTGGTACTGAAAAGTCAAATCGAGGTCTTCTTCATGGGTCCAAAGCTGACATACTTTTGAAGATGAATGCATGATTTGAATCTCTAATATTTCTGACACCTACACAAGATTTTTACCACTCACATGACTGCACCACCATCTAGGCTCACTTGTTCCACAATGCACAATGCAGGGGAAAAATGATTAAAGATTACGGACCATCTGTAGCCCTACTCCACTAGAGCTTTATAATGGTCAGTTTTTGATCATAGACACCTTTTTGTCCTGATATTTGATACGTTTGATGACCCTCTAAACCTAGCACTGATCCTGATGTACTGATATACTGATGTGTCTTACACACTCATAGCAGTACTCCACACACTACCATGCCAGCATCGCTTTTTGTGTTGAGAATGAGCCAAATATCTAAAAAAAACTGGGAACTCACAAACTGGCCAGTGGTCGATAAGTTCAACAAGGTGTTTCTCATGAAGTGGGCTCAGCTGGGCTTCTGTGGTCTAAAGCGGACCTGTGGTCAATAATGTCATTAAAGTGTTTCTCATAAAGTGGCTGTTGTGTGTAAAACCTCAGAATGAAATGATACAAGTCCAGGTCCTGATGTGACTGCTCCAACACTATCTGACCTCACTGCTAGCCTGAAGTGTCCAGACAATTTTGGCCACCAAGCAACTGCCCCACTGCAATGTGGGTGGGTTTGAAGATGCACTGTGTGATTCACAGGTGAAGAAACGTACCCAGAGTGTCCTTATTAGATGTTCTTTTAAATGCCAGCTGTATCATTCTGAAGGGCTTTATTTTCATGGTCCAAACCGAAAAAAGGAGGGCAGATGTTCAGCTAGTCTTGATGGTCAGGAAAATCTGAATTGCATTAAATCTAGTCTCAACCCCCGCTGTTGATAAGATGTCAAGAGCAACAAGTCTTTGTGTCTCTGGAATCAGAAATGAAAGCGAGCTCCTAAACCATTATCTCATAGCACAGAGAACTGTGAGAAAAAAATGGACGAAGAGGCTCGAGAGGAAACAAAGGTTTTAAGAATAACGTAAAAAGAGTGTTACAGAAAGCAACAAACAGAAAAGCATAGAGTTTGAAGGAGCAGCTCATCGAATAAAGGGGACAAGAGAGGGAGGGAGAAATAATTAGAAAATTAGATGAAGACAGGAATGAGATGCCTCGGAAGGAACCAGCGGAGAAATAAAGGAAATAGGAAACAGGGGGCTATAAGAAGGGAAAAGAGGCCAAGTTAATGCACTGACCGCAGTTTTCTTCATCCGCCTGGTTGCCGCAGTCGTCCACCCCGTTGCAGTGCAAAAGTTGAGGCAGGCAAGTGGTCAGGTTACCACAGGGGAAGTAACCAAGCGGGCAGTGAGCACGTTCTTCCTCTTCGGAGGCGTTAAACATAGTTATCACCACTGTAGAAGAGAGAGGATGAGAGAGAGTCTAAATCTAGACTTTAATTCCTACTTACAGTACAACCTATCACCATTCCACACATGATAAAAAGTTGTGCTGTAAACTTACAGCATTCAAATTCAGGCACTTAAGCACTAACAGTAATTCATTCATTCATTCATTATCTGAACCACTGAATCCCAACTGTTGTTGCGGGGGGACCGGAGCCCATCCCGGGAACTTACGGGGGCAAGGCGGGGAACAACCCTGGACAGGCGCCAACACACTGCAGAGCACACACACATTACGGCGCCAATTTGGAGTCGCCAACAATAGTAATTCAATAAATAATAATTACACGTTTGATTTATTTAGAACTGTTGCCACACCCAAGGTTGATCTGGCGGAAAGATGTTAAATCATGAAATCGTACATGTAAACCCAGAACGAGAAACAGTAATTTTGTCAAGCAAAAAATGATATGCTTAAAATATGACAATTTTTTATGTAGGGAAGCACAGTGTCGCAGTGGTTAGAGAAGGTCCTGGGTTCGAGCCCCAGGTCGCTGTGAATCTGGACAAGAACTGTACAAATGTTGTGCTCTGCTACTGTAGGCTACATACCATCCCGTTTCTGTCAAGAAGGGATTTTACACCATATGTCTATTCATTGTGAGATCTTGAAAGAAGTGAGATGTGTTATCACCACATTAAAACATCATGTTTAAAAGTGGCTTTCTACTGTGTTTCATCCCTACAGCTGTCAAGTCTCAAGCACTTAAAGACTAAGTCCAGTTTTTGGGAAGCTGATAAAAAACCAGCAGTAAAACCAGGTGCTGGACCAAGGTCCTGAAAGATCTGCAAATCCTACTTATTTAAGATAATATTTTTATTTAAGAGCCAGCTTTTTGAACAGCAGGGTCGTACCGGTGGCGCCTAAATCGACAAAGTTCTAATTAATTAAGGAAACAGTAGGTTTTCCGCACAGTCTTTTTGTCAAAAGTAAGACACCAAGATACTCTCACCGCATAGATATTCAAAGGACTTTTACTCCCTAACTCCCGCCGAGCGCTAAATAAGTCTGCCTTCCGGGGATATTCTAGAAGGAGTGAAACTCCAGACTGAAGTAAAAATGAAAAAATGCAATGCATCTACTTGTTACAGCTGCTTCATTAGTCTTGCTCAACTAGAAGTCCTCGCTGAAAATCTTAATAAAGGATTTTCAACAATTTGATGTTGAAATTCAAATGCCACTCTTTTATTTCTACATGTATCCTACATCATCATAATCTGTCCTTTCTGATGTTCACATTTTCTAAAAATAGGACACAGGTTTCATATACCGTGTAAGTAGATGAGTCATTTGTCATTTTTTCTGCTAATGCCATTGCTACCATCAAAACATTGAAAATCAGATAACTGATCCAAATCTGCTAAAATGGCAATTCTTATCTCCTACTTGTGTTAGATTTATTATGTTGCATATATAATGTAAACTACAGATCAGTGAGAGAAAAAGAGTGAAATAAATGTTCATGTCAACTTGAAGAATTGCCTCCATGTTGCATATCCCTGCAGGTAGATGGAGGAGATGATTTGTTTTAGAGCAATTCTTTTTCCTTCAAGCTCAACAGAGGGTGAGCAATGAGAAACGAGTGCACAGTGGAACACGCAAGGGAGCCAAAACTCTAGCTTTTTTTAAAATACAAAAAAACTTTTTAGGAGAAAAAAAAGTTTTTATAATATCAACTAAGGAGACTCATCAGGGGTTACAACATCTGTCAAACCTTTGACAATAAGCATGATGTTCATATTGTGCAAGACTGAGACTAGACATACTAGCACAGTATGTAAAACTCACTGGTGTTAAAGATAAGGTAGTACGGCAAATACAGACCTATGCAAATTTGGGCATACATCGAAATTCTCATATGCAGCCAGGAAACATGCAAGAAATTCAATAAAGTTGAGGTGATCAAGATTGGTAAAAGCTGATAAAAAGAGAATTTAATGAATTTACTAAGCCAAGTTGAACAATTTTATTGTTTTTAATGATTTCTAGCTGAGTCATTCCATAATCCTAGCAATTTCCAGGTAGAGTGGTTGTTTTAAGTATGAGGTGAGATAAGTTATGACAAATTTTGCACACTATCCTTCTGCCCCATTATTGGAGTATTTCTGAGAGAAATTGTTCTCACCTGCCAGTGTGAGTAATACAGTAACACAATGTGAGGTCACTATCTTGCAATTTTTACTCATTATACAATGTACCTAGCACTATAATTTCATAAATAAGTAGTCAGCCAGCATTTGGACTGATACTGATTATGAAAGCTACCATGACCAGTAACTGATTTAGACAATTAGTCTTCTGACTACAAGTCATTTTTGACCTAACATACAGTATAACCACATGCATTAAAGCCCAGCTTGTTTTCAGCACTTCCCTCTTTATATATCTTGACTAAATAAGATAATTGCGTTCTTTCTTATGCAGCATACCCTGATAACTGGGATGACACCCGGTAAATTTATTTCCACGGGCCAATTTGCATTTCCCCGGAATGATGCATCAATTCAAATCATGACGCTGTAATCATCACAATTAGAAAATTGCCCTTGACAAGCACCTGCAGTGTTAACTGATGGAAGCAAAGTAAATATGACAATGTTTTCATAGCGCTGCTATGAATCAAAGTGATTGTCAATGGCTTAAACATGTCAAAGCTCTGCCTGTGCCACCTTTCTTTTCAAAATGGTTGATTAATAACATCTGCTACCATCTGTTGGATTTCTGCCAAACTTGAATGACACCTTCCCATGCTTGCAAGCAAATTAACTAAATAAGGCACCCATAAACAAAGGACATTGTCTCATTGGGTCTCATTCACCAGTATTTTCATGTGTTTTTCTTGAATTTGTTCTTAACAGAGTTAAGATATTTTAAGTGGCTTATTGTACGAGTGTGGATTTGAAGAAACCCCAATAAGCTAGTTTTGCACAAATATGCATGCGATAAAATTTGCATAAGAATTCTGTGCTCTGTGCTCAACGAATAATACAAGTCCAAAATTGCCTGGTCATCCAGCAGTACGTTAGACTCTCCTACATGTAGCTTTCAGATCTTGACATATCTACCATAGCTCACCAAGTTAAATAAGTTATTTATCTTAAAGTAGGTATTTATGATGCTTTTTCCAAACCAATGAGCCAATTGTGGTTAAGCTGCTGTTTTTTCATCACAGTGAATGTGTTTCATGCTTAGCAAGACTGTCCTGCCTTACTCTCAGCTGATTGCAGGTTTCATACCCACATCTCTCAACATCTCATTTTGGCTTAACATGATCACTTTCACTGGCACACTAACAAGCACATATAAAGTGACTTTTGACTTTTTATTTTCCAGTTGACCTTGACTGCAGATCGGTGTGTTGGCGCCCGCCCAGGATTTTTCCCCGACTTGCACCTGTAGTTCCCGGGATAGGCTCAGATCTCCCTGCAACGCCGGTTGGGATTAAACGGATAATGAATGAATGAATTACTGCAGATGACTTATAATTATGCATTAAAAATCTGACAATATATTGACATTTTCTGCCTTTTCATGTGCTTAAAATAGAAGAATTGACAAGAGTGGAGATTTCTGTCGTATCGGGGCTTTTTGGAGCTTCAGTAATCATTACCTCTCCGTGGGGCATTTTGATTTTTTGTGTAGTGCTGACAGTGATGCAGATGTAAAAACAGGCCAAAGTATAATGTACCTATTCTAAATCAAACATAAGAAAAGAATCAGTCAATCAAATCACTATTCACCTCACAGAAGCTCAAACCAAAATACAAAGTAGAGGCTGTTCTGTGACTGATTGAATCCACCTACGAGTACCACTTTAACATTTTCATCAAAGCTATCACGGTTGCATTAAACATAAATATTCTTCACTTGGCTAAGATGGGACTTCACTTTTGTCCATTTAAGTTGTGGCAAGTTATACTGCAATCAGAAACGGTCTTGTTGAGGGTAGATTTTGAGAAAATAAACCTGATAAACATATTTACTTGTATTTTTAATATATGGTTTAGTGTGTTTAGTGTGTAGACTACCTTATAATGGGATTAGAGGAGAAAATCTGGTTGAAATTTACGTTGTGAGGAAGGGATCTCATGTTTTATATAATCTTTATCATTTTTATTGTTGACTATGCAGTTTATTTTGTGTGCAGATGTGTTTAGTGCTTACATTTCTTTAGTTCGATAAACACAAAATAACTAGTGTAACCTGCAATTTGACGTTATTTTACTCAGGTGAGCGCGTTAGCTAGCTCGCATTAGCGGATGTTTTTTGGGGTTGCGTCACATCCGGGACACTAGTAGAAGCGCGAAACGCGGCGTAGTTTGCGCATGAGCAGTACAAACACGCCGAATATTAAACAGATTTAAGGCTTAAATTAGATTTAAAATCAGGGGGTTTATTCAAGTCGTTTATATGATTGGAGTAATCGGTTTAACACCCACAATGCGTAATAACTGGTTTATTTTGGTGCATATGTCAACGCGATGAACTGTAGAAAACGAATTTGGACATTTTTACCACATAGACTGAAAATATCCGGCATGTTCAGTTTATTGTTTCCTTTAATTTCATCTTTGTATCCAACGTTTCATCATACAACCATCATAATATCATAACTGTATTCACTTGTAAAATTCCACGCAAATCACACCTCGTGTATAGGAAAATATAAAGTGCACGTTTATGAGTAGTGTACATTATATTGGAATGTTCAGACAGTGCCATCAACGTCTGTTTTTGTCTGTGGTGAGCTTTGGGAGGAATTGGCCATTAAATCATTGTTATTTAGTTAATCATGACTCCTGGTTGCTTCAAACATTAAATGCTTAAAACTATTCAGAGAAAAAAAGAAGAGTGCATAAAATATATGTAAATAAATGTTAAAACGCGGTTTATATGACATTTTATATGTCAAGCAGGGTCTGGAAGTTCCGTTAATATTCTTGGAGTAATTAACCGTAAAAAACGAAAAGTTAATTACACTCGGTAATAGTAATACTTACAGACTTAACCAGAAAAAAGGCATGCAGAAGTTTCATCAATAAAACAGCTCGGTTAAGATGTAAAATAATCAAAGGTTTGGTTCGCAAGGGTTTTGCAATGATGCCGATTCAAAGTTTTAGTCATGTAAATAGCTGAAAGGTTGGAAATTGTATAAAAAGCACTTGGTTAGTGTGTTAATTGGAATCGACATTGACATAAAAGCAACAACAGCTCACGTGACCTGTATAATAATAATAATAATAATAATAATAATAATAATAATAATAATAATAATAATAATAATAATAATAATAATAATAATAGCATATCTTCATCTTGGTAATATCAAGCGTCTCCGTCCCTCTCTTACTCCCGTTAAAGTCCGAGCCTGAGCGCGGGTCCAAACCTTAACAGCCACTGATGTTGAGGATAAACTGAAAATGAAATGAAGTCCGTCAGTGTAAGCAGCAGGAAGGCAGAACGCGGAGATTCTGGAGCTGTCCACAGCAGAAGATGGGTGGATGGATGGATGGATGGGTGAAAGGATGAGCAGATGGATAGATGGACCGCTGGAGTCACAGACGCACAGCAGCGTGTTGGAGCTCAACAGAGCGCGTAAAGGGGAAATGCGCGCTCTCAGAGCGCTCCAACCACTACTCTGTGTGTGTGTGTGTGTGTGTGTGTGTGTGTGTGTGTGTGTGTGTGTGTGTGTGTGGCGGAGATTTGTCAGATGTTTGTGGCTTTGTAAGGACAATTTTGACGTGTCACAACTAGTCATCATAATACAGTGATTATAACGATTTGCTTTGGTTATTTATATATTTATATATTTATATATTGCAAGACGCGTGTGTTTGTGTGTTTTAAGATAACTAGATGTGTTTTCTATTTTGGAATCTGAAGTGTAGTTTGTGGTTAGCCTGTGACGACTTTACCTCGCATCATAAGACCTTCATGGTTCACTGCTCTTTAAATGTGCAGCTTCGCTCTGTCACATTAGCCAACATCACCATCCAGCCACATAGTGTAGCTGGAGCTCAGACCTTGTCTGCTTTATGAGACGGGACTTTGCAGAGTTCCACCCATCATTGTGCCAAAAAGTTGGGACCCAATGATCAGAACAGAAAACAAAATAAATGTTTAATAATAAAAAAAAAAAAAGTGAATGGATATTGTCATACATTTGGCTGTCTGAAAATCTGCAAAGAAACATGTTTGATTGATTGATTGATTAATTGATTGATTGATTGATAATTGTACTATTATTTTATTTTGAAATTTCCCTTCTGAAAAGGTCCTGTAGGTATGATAATGTGCTATATAAATAAATTTGCCTTGCAATTTAATATAGTAATAAACTAATCTAAACCGAACCAACTTCAGCACTTTTGTTTCAGCAGTTTGATGGAAGTTTGATAGAAGTAACTCGCCTGACTGTAAAGCTTCACTACCCTTATCTGTGACCCACATCGCTGCCCCGGGCCTTTACCACTTGTTAATACACTCATTAGAGAAGCAGAACTCTCCCGGAGCCATGCTGACATCAATTCCAAATTCTATTTGGCCCTCGGGCAGACAGTAGACCATGCTGACAGTCCCCTTAGAGAGAGAGAGAGTCAGTAGAGAGAGAGATCCAGGGTTAGGCCTTCTAGCTAAAGCCTCAGGCTACAGAAGATATTCAGATTTCGGGAAATATTCTGTCAGTCTAACGCCCTGCTAGTCCCTTCATTGCATCCTGCCCTGTGCAAATGACCCATGAAAGTAGTTCCTCTCTCTCTCACACACTCTCTCCATCCTCTCTTCAGAGTGCATGGTGTGCTGTCCCAGTTTTGGCTGAGTTCAGACTTTTTTTTCACTTGCGAGTTGCAAATTTCAGACTGTCTTTTCTGTAAACACTATCTTAAAGGATGAATTTAAAGTAAACATGGCTCTGGCTGCAGCTGAAATTTAGCAGTGTGTCTTCGAGCTCGCTTTGAGACGTGCCAGTGACAGCTTATTTTAAGGGAATAATCACTGCTATTAAAGTGGGGAGATACCACCATACACATACTGGCCGGAAATAATCTTTGTGTTGTTTGGGTGGGAGGTTTTTAGGTGGCTGTGAGGAAATGACGTGTCAGATTTTTGTGACCTTTGTGAAAACATTTTTGTTTGTGAGGAAGAGTCCTCATAAGTAAAAAATGAAAAACTGCAGGTTTTATATTACTCAGGCTACGGTTATAGTGTAGCTTAAGTATATATACAGATGATGTCTGGATTTGTATATAAATAAAACAACCAGACATCATCTGTGTATGTGTAGCCCACAAAGTTGTGGAAACAATTCCCAAATTCAACCAGAGTCAGACAATATGTAACCTCCGAAACCTTTTCAATCTCTTTCAAATGTAAACTTCTCAGAAACTCGAAAGCCATATTATTTTGTTCACACCATAAAAATATTATATTTTACATTTCTATTTAGTGGGGCGGCACGGTTAGTGCTGCCGCCTTACAGCAAGAAGTCTTTCTGTGTGGAGTTTGCATGCTCTCCCCGTGTTCGTGTGAGTTTTCTCCAGGTGCTCTGGTTTCCTCACACAGTCCAAAAGCATGTAGGTTGGCTGCCAACTCAAAATCGACCTGTAAGGTGTGAATGAGAGTGTGTGTGCCCTGCGGTGTGTTGGTGCCTGCCCAGGGTTGGTCCCTGCCTTGCGCCCATAAGTTCCCGAGATAGGCTCTGGACCCCGTGACTATAAGCGGTTCGGATAATGAATTAATTTATATCTGCTTAGCTTACTCTTTTTTTGAGTACAGACTTACAGAATAAGAAATTAAAACATATATATGTAAATACATATGTAAATTGTTTTACCACTTTTATGTTTTATCAAAAACATCGTTCTGGACGTAATGTATGAATACGTTTCTTCTAGTTCAACATAATTAAAAACATGGGACCATGGGATTTTGTTTCCTGGTGTATGTGCTTAAGAGGAAAATCTTTTTAATTTTTCAATGTTGCGGCTTCTGTTAGTCATTGATGACATATTTCATTTTGCGGTTTATTTTTAGCATCAGGTTTTCTGCAGTAGCGCATCATAGAAATCATTAAGCACTTGTACACCACCAAACTCGTCCATTTTAGTCAGACTGGGCAAGTGGAATCGACGGTAATGACCGTTTTTTTCTTGGAAATTTCCAAGAAATAAAAAAGTCACCCTCATTCCCCATGTCCTCCTGACCTTCTCTCTACACAGCCTGTGCACCATCGTCTGAAAATGGTCACAATGGACAAAGAGATGATCTGTGAAGTTTGAAGTGTAAAGTAGGTTTTGTTCAGACATAAAGTGAAAGTGAAATTATAATCTGGATCTGTCTGCAATAGGATCAAAGGACAAAGCTGATCAAAAGTCTTCTACCTGAGCTGAAAAAAGACCAGCATCGTTCAACATGAGGTTTAAGCTGGTTTGTGATGGTCTTTTTCTATTTTTACATTGGTCAAGATTATTTTCTAAGCTGAAGCACTAACCACATTTTATCAGCTAACCCTAACACAGAAAAGGATTTATCACTTGCTAAAAAAAATTGCTAATAAATATTCAATGGACACACTGACCTGTCTAACCTGATTTTTAAAATGTCCTCATGCTATATGGAAACCTAAAACAACAAGGACAAAACAGGAAAAACAGGGTTGTTTTAGTGTATTGTTTACGGAGTAGGCCCTGTGATCAGAGGGTTGCCGGTTCAAGCCCTGGAGCGGTAAAGGTACTACTAAGGTACTCATAAGCAAAGTGTTGGAGGGTGTTGGTGGCCTAGTGGTAGGACACTCGCCTTTGGACTAAGAGGTTAATGGGTTCGAATCCGACCTCTGGCGTTACCAACACTGGATTCCTGAGGAAGACCCTTAACCCTAAGTTGCTGTCAGGGGAACTGTCCCTGAAATTAGGAAATGTAAGTTGCTCTGGTGAAGAGCATCTGCTAAATGCTGTAAATGTAAATGCAAGGTTCTGTCTTCAAGCACTGTTCCCCAGGTCCTGCCCACTGCTCTTTCAAGAACGGGTCACATGCAGAGGTCACATTTTGTTGTGGTGTACTGTGATGTGTTCACAATGACAAAAAAATCACTCACTTTAATGCTATCTGTTGTATTTTTAATCAAATTTTTTAATCAACATTTTTAACCAGGGAATTGGACGCATCGCGGCTATTATATTTAAGTGGAATTTGTTTGTCCCACCACACACATAAAAACTCATTTACCATGTAAAATATTAGGGGCTCCGGAACCCCGCCGCCAGTGCCCCCCCCCCCCGGATTTTATCCGGGTGCTGGGCGGAAGTCCTCGGGCGGCTGGGGTCTAAAATATCTTCGCCGCCACCCATGACTGCGCCCGCCCGTGATCCTCCCAGTCCACCAGGTACTGAGGGTGCCTGACGACGGCGCTGAATCCAGGAGCGTGACGGACCCGGGAGTAGGGCAGTGGCCACCATCCAACCCCAGGGCGCAGGAGGAGAAGCTAGACTGGAGGGTGTAGAGGGCTATAGCGGACCGGGCTTCAGCCAAGGACACGCGGGAAGGTAGGTGAGATACGGTGCAGGGGCACCGCAGCCTGTAGGACACTGGGGTAATGCGGCCGAACCACCTTAAACGGGCCAATGTAACGGGGGCGAAGTTTCTGGAGGAAGCCGAGGCAGGTCCCGGAAGTTGAAAGCCACACCGCTGGGTCTGCCGAACACTGGGGCCGCCGCCGACGCCGATCTGCCTGGCGCTTTGCTGCTGGACGGCTCGGACGGAGATGCATATGGGCGTGTTTCATACCCCACTGTCCCAACCAGTCATCCACCGCTGGACATCAGTGGGGCCGGCCTCCCAGGGGAAGAACGGGGGTTGGAAACCAAGGACGCACTGGAACGGAGACAGGGACAATGATGAGTGACGGAGGGAGTTTTGCGCATATTCAGCCCAGAGAAGGTACCTGGACCAGCTATGCTTGGTTGTTGGGCGCAGTAGGCCCCTGGAGAAAGCCACCTCCAATCTCCCTGGTTGAGCCTCCACCCGGGCCGTTGCTTTGGGGATGATAGCCTCGAGGTGAGGCTGACTTGACCCCAGTCGTGATACATAAACGCCTTCCATACACGGATGTGAACTGGGGCCCCGGTCTGAAATCATGTCTTCCGATCCCGAGACGCTAAACACCTCCAACCAGCAAGTCGGCCATCTCCAGGCAGTGGGGAGCTGGGGAGAGGTACGCACATCTTTAGAGAACCTGTCCACGCATTTAGCCACGACAGTGAAACCTTTCAGACTCGGCAGGTCAGTGATGAAATCTACGGGCCAGGTGGGACCCAGGACGCCGAGTAGCAGGGAGAGGTTCGGCAGGCCACTGGGAGGTTGGCGGGGTGTCTTGACTGGGCGCGAGACAGTGTGGTGGAGACCACTGTCAGTGATGTCATCTTCCATGGACGCCACCAAAAGCGCTTTTCTTCAACAAGGCCAAGGTGCGGGTGACGCCAGGGTGCCCGAACCCAAGGAGGAGTGGGCTATTGAAGCAGGTACCCCGGAACTCGGCTGGCACAAACACCCTGGGGTGGGGTCTTGCAGGAGGAGGGTCTGTCGGTTGGCTCTCCTCAATTTTGTCCATTATTTCCCACCTGATGGGGCCCACAATGCAGTCGGAGGAAGGACGGTAGGGGCGCTGGGTGTCCTCTCTTGCTGTTGCCGGACAGCGATCGGCTTTTACATTCTGGACCCGGGCGTGTAGGTTACCGTGAACCTAAACCTGGTGAAGAACAGGGCCCAACGAGCCTGTCGGGGCTGAGGTGCTTTGCTTCACTTAAGATACTCTAGGTTCTTGTAGTCCGTGAACACAGTGAATGGGTGAATGGCTCCCTCGAGCAGGTGTCTCCCATTCCTCCAGGGGCCAGCTTGATGGGCTAACAACTCCCCGTCCCCCACTCCATAGTTCCCAGCAGGGGACAAGCTCAGGAGAAGAAAGCGCATTTGATGGAGTTTCTGGGGTTACCTGCCGCCAGAGAGCACCGCCCAACCCAGTTTCCGAGGCACAACTTCGACTTTAACGTAGTTCAGGTCTGGGTGGCAGAGGATCAGCCGAGCAAAAGGCTTTGAGAGACTGAAGGCCCAGCCAGTGAGTTCACGCCAGCTTGTTGCCACTCTTTTGAGAGCTCTCGGCTATAAAGGCCGCTCACTGAAACCCGAATAAATCGCCGTAATAGTTGGCAAAACTCCAGAAAACGCGGAGCTCCTGAGGGTCTTAGGCTCAGGCCAATTTCAATAGCTGGGTTTTCAGGTGACTCCAGTATCGCTACTGCTCCGCACTGGAGGACGGACCCAAAAAGGTTACGTTGGTGGAAGACGACTTCCCCTTTCAGATACAGGAAGTTTCCTTCTCGGTTACGCGGTAAGACTTTCTTGACATGGGTGATGGAGAGGTGAGGTCGAGAAAAAATGAGGATGCCAGCCAATGTAGATGATGACAAAATCATCCAACATGTCCTGAAGACCTCGCCCATGAAGGACTGGAAGACAGAGGGTGCATTAGCGAGGCCATAAGGGACAACCAGATATTCAAAATGGCCTCGCGAGGTGATGAAATGTGTCTTCACCAGTCCCCTTCCTGATGCGAATGTGGCTGTAGAAGGCGCCCTGAGGTCTAGTTTCGTGGAAATGGTGGCAGCACGAAGACGCTCGAGGCTTGAAGGGATGAGGAAGAGGATACTGGAATTTCCCACTCAGACCTTTGTTCAGGGCACGGTAATCAATGCAGGGACGAAGACCTCCATCCTTCTTCTCCACAAAAAAGAATCCAGAAGCGGCAGGAGACGTGGAGGGCCGGATAATTCCTTTCTCCAGGGCTTCATTGATGTAGGTGTTCATTGCTTTGGTTTCAGGTTGAGACAAAGGGTACGCACGACTTTGTGGTAACGAAGCATCTGGCAGGAGGTCGATCGCGCAGTCGCAGGAGCGGTGTGGAGGAAGGCCCGGGTCCTGGGTGAGCGAAAGACGCGAGGTAGTGAGAGTAGGCAGGCGGGATATGGTGAGAGCAGGCCCTGGGCTCTCAATAGACGTGGTTCGTGCTGGAAGTGATAGGCACTGGTTGAAGCACCGTGAACTCCAGGCTACTATTTCTCTATCTGTCCAGGATATCACGGGGTCATGGAGAACTAACCAGGTGACCCAATATAACGGGGATTATGTGGAGAGGAAACACGGCGAAGGACAGAGATTCATGATGTAGAACTCCCACACTGACCTCTAGTGAGGAGTCTGGCAGGTAATGTGGCTGCCAAGCAAGAGGTCTTCCATCCAAGTCTTCACAGGTAATGGGGTTCGTAGGGAATGAGTTTACCCACTGCCTTGCTAGATGCTCATCCGGTTCCTCAAGTAGCCCCAGAGAGTCCACCAACGCAGATACTGTGCATGAAAACGGAAATGTAGTGAAAGACTGATTGGTATGGTGAGTTGCTGAAGTAGTGAGAGAACTGAGATGTAGCTCTCTCTGCAGCAGCCAACGGGCATGCCCCAATTCTAGAGACAGGCTCGCCCGCCGCTGACGTGGAAGGAGGCGAAGAGGGCGCACACGGACGTCCGAGTCGACAGCGGTTGCGGACGGCGGCGGTAAGGGAGAAGCTGGATCCACAGCTATGGCGGCTTGATATATCGCCGTCGGTAACATCTCCGCTGATACGCGAAGTTCGCTTCTGTAGTTCACGCATTGAGTCCGCTGGCTGAAGAGCAGTGAGGAGCGCTGGGTCGCTTCCAGCTTCCCGCCGCGAAGCGGCGGAACCGAGGTGGCGAATCGGGCGGCCGAACCGACCTCTGTCGAGATCGTAGAGCTGGTCAGCGGATGGATTTTTCTCCCCGACGGAGGATGGTCAATACTTGCTAAATGCGGAGACACAAACGTTGCAGCGGCTTTATACAGGATTGTGGTCGCCCAGAGTGCTGTGGCCCAGTCGCGTTTTGTCGTGTAAGTAGAGACATGATAAACAAAATTCTTGTCGCGGTTCCTCGCTGCGTGAATTTTGCTGGCTGGTGTTCAAGGTAGAGGAGCATTGCATCAGAACTTTGCATTCGCTGGCCTCGCCTCCCATACGGGTGTGTGGCATTACAGTGTTAGCTCGTTAGCACTAGCGGCCGCGGCTCCGGGTGGCAGGTTCAGCGCCGCCGGTGTGAGGGACGCCATGGCTCGGGCGAGGTCAGTAATCGCTCGTGCTTGTTCCGCCAGCAGCCGCTGAAACTCCGCTGGGTCCATTGTGGAGGCGTAAGTTATTCTGTAAATTATTGGTGCAGGTGAACCCAAACGCAGAGTCGATAAAACCAGGTCAGAGGGTACAGGTGAATTGTCAAAATGAGGTTTATTCAGGCAGGGTCAGTACCAAAATACACAGTCCACGAGGCAAACACCCAATCGGGCTAGAGGCAGAGGGGGAATCCAAGAACAGAAAGTAAGGGTCAAAACCAAAATAGTAAACACAAGAACGCTGCACGTGAGTGGGCTAAGGCATAACAATACTTCAAGAATAATAATAGAGACTAAGGGTCTGAATACTGGTCGTCTGATAGGTTAATACTCCGTGACGTGAGATCTGCGCGAGAGGTTGCTGTGGACGATCTGGAGCTGGAGTCTGATGAGGTGGACTCCTCCCTGGGTCTGGGCTGGGCTCTTACAGAATCTGACCTCTGGCGTTACCAACACTGGATTCCTGAGGAAGACCCTTAACCCTAAGTTGCTGGGTTAGAACTGTCCTCGAAATTAGAAATGTAAGTCGCCTTCTGTGAAGAGCATCTGCTAAATGCTGTAAATGTAAAATGGGTTCTGTCTTCGCTACACTGTTCCCCAGGTCCTGCCCACTGCCCTTCAAGAACGGGTCACATGCAGAGGTCATACATTTTGTTGTAACAGGATGTGTCTACAATGACAAAAATACTCACTTTTAATGCTATCTGTTGTATTTTTAATCAAATTTTTGGACCAACATTTTTAACTAGGAAATCTGACGCATCGCCGCTATTATATTTAAGTGAATTTGCTTTGTCCCACCACACACATATAAAAACTCATTCTCCGGAACCCCGCCGCCAGTGCCCCCCCCCCCCACTCCACATTACAAATGCTTCTGACGACTCTGGCTTTATTAAGTATCGTGGTCAAGAGTGTTCCATTTATCTGAGTGGACAAAGCTGTGGATAACAGCATTGCTTTCTGTAGGTTATCAGCAATAATGACTGAGCCACTGTATAAACCCATGTTTTTTGACCTTCTTGGATCACTGGATATCTATGGACTTGTTGACCCGTTTAACATAACACGTGAAATCCATTTTTTCTCATTTCAGCCAGGAACACTTGGGGTTAAGTGTCTAGCTCAGGGACCTGATGATGGTAGTGTCAGAGGCAGTATTCGAACCCACGACCTCTTGGTCCAGATTCACCTGTCCTAACAACTAGACCACCAACATCCACAGGTTAGTAAAAGTAATTAATTTTTAGTGAATTTGAATGCAGACGTACAAGATTTAAACTAGGGTGAAGTACAGCACTAGAATGAACAGTGTGCATCAGTAAGTTCTTTAGTGAACACAGGAATGAGTTGGTGCCAAAGTGAAAAGCCGTTTTGAACAGAAGAAAAAGGAGAGTTTTACTATGTGGGTAAATGATAAAGTGAGAACTAATAGAGTTTGATTGCAGTGGGAGGGATTGACTTCCTGACGCTTTCAATGGAACAATTTATTCCTATGACTAAAAGCGTTTTTCAGTTCAACCTCAACACTGTGAAGCCGGTGCTGAAAAACTAGACCGTATTCCTGACATTCTCAAATCCTATGATGTCAATGAAACTGGAAATTTCTAAATAAGAATCTCAGCGCTGTGTCATGCTCTATGTTTTTTCCATCTCTGTTGCCCTCTGGGTAGCAGACCAGATGGAGAGAAATAGCAATATTGACAAGTGTTAGTAGCAAGAAGGATCAGAATACACCTTTATCTCGGCCACTCGCATAGGCAGCATCGCCACCACGGCTGCGTCAGAACAACTTCAAACACAACACGGCTTCTGAGGAAAAGGGGATGAAAAACGGGACAATGCAGAGAGACAGCAGAAGGTTCACGGCGAGATTGGAATAAAAATGAATGAGAGAAACGGAGGAACAGCAAAAAAGAGAGGAGATTTCAGATAGAGATTCCATGAATTTATGAATGAAACCTGTTGGGTAACTTTTAATCTTACCACAAAAAGTCAACGTTGCTGTTACACTTCATACACCTGAAGTGAAAATGAACAGTTAGTTTTAAAAAACTTTTGAATTCTTAGTTTATACATAACACCTTGGCTACAGTACTAAAGGCAAACATCTATTTTTATATCTTATTAAACACTGTATAACCGAAATTTTATTCATTCATTCTATCATTATCCAAGCCCAATCCAATCCAATCCAATGCTTAATCCCAACTGGGGTCGTGGGGGAATTTACAGGCGCCAGGCGGGGAGCAACCCTGGGCAGGTGCCAACACACTGCAGGGCACACACCAAAATTTTATAAATGGAAAAAACAAAAATAATATACCATGTCATATTTAAGCGAAATAATTAGCAACAACTGACATCTCCCTTTTCTGATCAGTAACAATTTTGATATTTGGAGGCTTTTAAAATCTGAAAATTAATCAGCTGACATCCACTCCCCCCAATATCCGATTGTGTCGACACCAATTTATCAGTCAGGTAAATGTTTACCGGTTATTTCTTCGAAAGCAGAATTGTTTGGTTGCTCAACAGATGTCTGGGGGTTATCTGGCAGTTCCACATGGATTATTTTCATTAATCCCTTTTTAAAGGCGGTAGGTGGAAGCCAGAAATAACAAAGAGCCACCAGATACTCTTCCAAAAATGATTTGGTCAGATAATATCCGGCCAGAGGTGATATGAACAAGGTCATGCAATTGACGTCCTGCTGACTGATGTGAAACAAGGCAATCAGACCACACATTCTGTTTGTCTAATGCACCGGACACGACAAGAGGGAAAAAATGATATAATCCAGGGGTTTTCAACTGCTTCTGTCCCAGAGACCACCACTCAGACTCAGTGGGGGGAGTTTTTTTTTGTATTACTTTTTAGATATTTGCATTAAATCTATTATTTATAAGGATGCCCAAATCACGGCGGAACTCTAGGGGACAGCACATAGGCGGTTGAAAATCTCTGCTATAATCGATTATGGTCTGCCACTATATCGATGCAGAATCTCTGAAATGTCAAAACCTTCTTATTAAAAATATTTTAATATTCCTACCCTAGTCAGGTCCTTATTTCCCCTTGCTTTTGAGAATACACAGGAAAGAATACAGGCTAATATTTCAATTTGTATTTATTTAAACTTTAGTACATACTTGACGCGCAGGAGATCAGGACCGAATCACCACCACCACCACCAGTTTCCATCAGGTGTCGGATCTGTCCACACCTGGCACAGTCCTGTCCCTCTGATTCACTGATGAAATGACAAGCAGACTGAAGGCTGGCGATGCCCACGCTTGCCCGTTTCAATCCACACACAGCTCTCAGACGCAGCGATGTCGCGTCTCTAGCGGAACATCTGAATTTGTAATCTGCTTTCAACAGACAGCGTGACCTGCTGAATAGAGATGCAGCCGAGCAGAATTAACAGGACACTTGGCTGAAGTCCGGTGATTTGATTGACAAACGTGCAGGTGTTGCAAAGTCGCAAAGCAAATATTTCACTGGGTCATTTCCCTTTGGGAAATGTTTGGTCAAATGATTATGTAAAAAAAGAAATTACATAAAATATTACATCTAATAAACTCGGACCACTTCCAGGCCATCTGCGGCTTGCGGCTGAACTGATAGTGGAGTAAGAGCTCCAGAAAATGAATATGATGGTGGAAAAATAAGGTAATAGAAGGTAATAGACCTTCCATACAATATCAATATGTAATATTTTCCTTAAGCTAATTACTTAATAACAGCTGTACACTGTTGCTCACCTTAGTGTAAAATAATTGTAGGATGGACACCAACAGTTTTGTTTCTCACACAGCAGATTGTTAGGCTGTGTTCTTAGTCAAAATAGCACTTCTCAATGTATATGGCTTATTTCCACACCTGTATTTCCAGGAGCTGATCAATAAGGTTGAGAAAATCTTCATCTTCATACGTACACGTACCAACACCATGTGAATTATGGATTGAAATTACAAACACGGTGTTCATTCATTTCCACCTCATACCACACAGCATTGAGCCAGAACAAAGCAAACACCAGGAACCTAAATCCAGCCTTTAATGTGGATCTTCTGAACATGATTAGATCCCACAGTGGGGGAGACGGAGAGCCAATCTGAAAGCCACGCTCCCCAACACGGGGATTACTTCCACATGAATATATATATATATATATGAATGATGTAATGTCAGCTGGAAAATGTACTGCAGATTTTACTGTGATTATTTTCTGTTTATTACTGGTTTTATGCAAGTCAAGGTTCTAAAATTGAGTTGCTAGGTTAAACTGACTTCAAAGGGTTTTACTTTTTTTTTTTTTTTTCCAACTTTATTTATTGTTTTTTTTAAGCAGTACAGAATTAAAACAGGAGATTAATAAACATATATTAAGTAATGTACCAATAATTCTTTTGCAAAAGTAAACTAGAACATACCCCAACAAACACACACATAGACACAAAAACAACAAAAACATACAGTGACACCATCAGTTATAATAAACATCAATAAATAAACCAAGAAATGAAAGTCATATGTGCAAAAATATACAGTGTACAAACATAAAAGTTAAAAAAAAAATCAACAAGACAGGTGCCAGAGGAAAAGTCATGATGTCAGATTCATTTGCCAGGGAAATTTATCCTTCTAAGAACTCTTAAGAGAGGGTCCCATACTTCAAGAGGTTTTACATTTTAAGACAATTACAAATTATGCTGTTGAACATTTTGTGTGGAATTATTGTTCTGTTAGCACTCCCTTTTTGTGCCTCCATTTAAATCCAAGATGGTAAGCAATGTGAACGAAAAATGTCTGAAAAGAGACTTGAGAGCTGAAACTTTGGGTACTTCAGGAGATGGTTCTGGTTCTTTTCAGATTTGAACCTTGAAAGAACCAGATCTGAGTAACTAATAACACCACGCATGATGTAAGTTGGATAGAAAAGTGTGTTGTGTGTTTTTGGCGTTTTGTCTGGTGCTTTGTGGTGTCGTGTTCTGTTGCCAAATTGGAACCTTTACCTGAATGGTGTTAGACAATATAATGGAAAAAATTGGTTCCGGTTACGGTTGGGCCAGGAGCTGTATGAAAAATATAAAGGTTTCTATTTTTTGACACAAAATGACAATGAAAGCCAGTTTCATTTACCTAAGAATGGGCTTCACCTGTTTTTCACCAATAATTTTGCGTTTATAAGTGATTTAGTTGAAATAATAAATGGCCGACAGCAGCTCAATGAGAGTGTTATGATATGGTCTGGCAGTACAGATTTTAACAGGATTAACGTCACTGTCTTTTTTACATTGAAACGTCCATTCAATTCCTGCAACACCAGAGCCGATTTAGCTGTTTCACTGAACCTTTTGTTGAGCTTTGCTCTTTGGCTAAATTTACCCACGATGGCATGAATAGTCAAAAAGGGAGTTTTCCCGTTCTAAATATATTGTGTATGTGCGTGTCTATTTAATGCCATTTACTAGTTAATTTTATGCATTTTTTTTAACCAATATACTCCAAAAATCACGTAACGTCAGAAGTGGAGAGACCATATTTTGATTGTTCTGTCCTCTAATGTCAGATTACAACTGTTTTTTACGTCATACTGTGTCTGATGTTTGTTGGATAGTCTGATGTTTAAAATGTTGTGTTAATTAAGGGTCCATGTGCTATGAAACCCTTTTGCAATTGTTCCATTTTGTCTTTATTATTATTATTATTTTTTTCTACAAAACGGATTGGGCAGCTTGAACCGTACGTGTTGTGGTCGTAGTGTGATCAGCCTATAATTGGTGCTGTAGCAAAGGAAAATGCATTTTGACCTCTAGGGGCGCTAAAAATGCTACATACATTTATGCAGTCTGATTCACTGAGGTGCTAATTATAGAATGCCAATACCAATGCACAATTTGAACAATAGGGGGGTGCTAAAAAATAGACATGGCACGATACCACTTTTTTTTAAATGTCCGATAATGTTAGCGATATTGTAAATTTAGATATCTGCCGATATGATACAAATCTGATTCAGCGTCTGCGTCTTTAATGCTTTAAAAAATGTCTGAATGAGATCCTTCTATTATGCTTAAGGAAATACTGTTTTCCTAACTAAAACAATGTAATAATTACACAATGATTTATTATTAAAATAACATCTCCAAAATTATTCGTTTAAACATGTGACAGTTCTATAATTTTGTGACGGCCCTAATCCTGCGGCGCAAAAATGATCAGAAACACAGATCCATAGATCGGCCCAATGCTAACGATACCCGATCCAGCTATTTAAGTCTTTATCAGACTGATATCCGATCCACGTATCGAATGGTGCCATATCTACAAAAATGTTACATAAATTTATTTCATTCATTCATTCATTATCCGAACTGCTGAATTCCAACTGGGGTAGCTTGGGGACTGGAGTCTATCCTGGGAACTTATGGGCACATGGGGGGGAATAACCCTGGACAGGCGCCAACACACCACAGGGCACACACACACACACTCACACAATCACATTCACACCTTACCGGGCCAATTTTTAGAGTCGCCAATTAACCTATAATGCATGCCTTTGGTCTGTGGGAGGAAACTGGGGCAGCTGGAGGAAACCCACACAAACTCCACACAGAAAGGCCCTCGAAGGTCCCCAAGGTTCGAGGACCTTCGAGGGCCAGGACCTTTTCGCTGTGAGGCGGCAGCGCTAACCACTGCGCCACCTTGCTGCCCTACATAAATTTATGTAATGTTATATTAGAGCTTTTTTGCTATATATATTTTTTGCTAATATTGACTTCTGACTCACTGGCTCCTTTCTTTGACGCTTACCACATCAACGTTTGTGCTACATTTTGCAACTTTTGCTTGGACCCCGCTCACTGTCGCTTGCGGCTTTGTTAAATATTTTATTAAATATTTAAATAAAATTGATTCAAATTGCTGCAGTTTACCGTCGTTAATCCGACGAAGGGAAGGTACACACCCACTTTGGCAATCTACAAAAATCTCGTTCCATCTTGTAAAGATTTTTAGATAACAAAAAGCTTGAGAATACTTAGACAACCCGTGCGAAAACACAGACGCCGAATAACACGTTAGCCTTTAAACAACTGGCGATGAGAACGTCGGCCTTAAGCTGAACATTCCTGGAATATATTAGTTTGTCAGACTCCAAATAAAAGGTTTGAAGGCTTAATTACGTTTCTCCAACCTTTCTTGTTCCTGCTTTGCAACAACTGTTTAATGCCAGCGAATAAATTAATATGAATAGATTAGCAAAGTTTCGTCCTGCTCCGGCATAATTGCGAGCCTCCACAGCATTTACTTTAAAATGTCATAGACACAGATACGAGTCTGTCTGAATTCATTAAGTCACAGGATTAACTAAATACCAGGATCTAGTCTATAGCAGCACACTTTGTTGTGTGTGTGACGTGTTTACCTGTGTTTTTGAGGTCCAAACACACCCACAACTGCACTATAACATGAAATTATAAATATGGAAATAATTTACAGGTCCCTCTTTTTAAGGTTTAATCTAAATATGCTTAGATACATGAAAAATGATATATGAAGACATAGTTCAGGACTAAACCCTGTATAATACTAGACATACACTAGTCCGAGTTTACGCTTTGGGATCCTTAATTATTTTTATCAGAAAACTTGGTTAAAGCGAATTAATTTGCCTTATCTTACCTGGGTTTGACTGCATGTGATGCCTCGGCCTTTGCATCTATTCAAAGAATAAACCTGTCTTGCGGCTCTGCACATGATTGTTTATTAATTTAAATTTATTAGCTAAATCAACACCCCCTCTGAGCCTATTAATTATAAGCATTTGACAAATTTTGCCTCTGAGAAATGTCTACGTTGCCAGTGATGCAGTGTCCCCAATGTGGTTGTTTGTTTTTAATTAATGAACATATTTTTTACTGCTATAATTGACCTTTTTGAATGCTTCAATGCAACTTCAGCTCCTGCCTGCTGTATTTTAGACGCATTCTCTTGACATTTTGTCATGTGCTGGTTCTTGTTTCTTTTTCTTTTCTCCCCCCTTTTGTCTTCTCAGTTTCAACCTCACTTTTCTCCACCTTTTTTAGTCAACACTGATTATATTTCCCCCCCGTTACTCCATTTGCCCACCGTTTTTCCCAGAAGTTCTGCTCAGCAGCTTCAGGATTGAAGAAAACCCAACACGGTCTCATGCACTCACTGGATCACTACTGTGGCCGAAGACTGCCATGAAATAATAAATTATTCATCCTGACCAGAAAAAGAAGAAGATATTCATCCAGTATCTGTGATTCCAGCATGGACAGTGGTGATCAGCCAGACGGAAACAGACAGTTTCTGGGTTTTCTCAACACTAGTGACCCAAACTAAACAATTTATACGGACAGGACATGAGGTTACATGCCTGAGGACATTCAGCTCTGCACCTATTCCCAGACGTCGCGTATTTTTCAGTCTTCAGGGGCAAACAGAACCAATATTTCCGCCCTTTGATTACGTACTGACACCTGGCACGGTTTCATCTGAATTATTTATGATAAATGTTTTATTTACGGCTTCTTTTCTTCTTGGGGTGGTTGCAAGGTGTGATTATTACACAATGACAACCTCCGGTTATTTTTGGAATTTTCAAGTGTATAATAAAGTAGATAAATATTAGACTACATTAATGCAAATATGAAGATATTTTGCAGGTTAGAATTGATATGCCTTAATTCCTACCAGGGTTGTTGGGACTGGAGCCTATCCCAGAACTATCCGGGGACTAACCCTGGGTGGGCACAAACTAGGGTTGCATACCGAGGTCGGACACACCTTCCCATTCAATGTTTTATTCTTTATTATCATGACTATTTACACTGTAGATTCTCACTGAAGGCACTATGAATGAACACATATGGAATTATGTAGTAAACAGAAAGTGTGAAATAAGCCAGAACATGTTTTATATCTTAGATTCTTGAAAATAACCACCCTTTGCTTTGATCACTGCTTTGCACACTCTTGGCATTCTCTCGATGAGCTTCATGAGGTAGTCACCTGAAATGGTTTTCCAACAGTCTTGAAGGAGTTCCCAGAGATGCTGAGCACTTGTTGGCCCTTTTGCCTTCACTCTGCGGTCCATCTCATCCCAAACCATCTCGATTGGGTTTGGTCAGGTGACCGTGGAGGCCAGGCCATGTGGCGCAGCACTCCATCACTCTCCTTCTGGGTCAAATAGCCCTTACACAGTTCATTCATAGTTTTGATGCCTTTAGTGAGAATCTACAACGTAAATAGTAATGAAAATAAAGAAAAAACATTGAATGGGAAGGTGTGTCCAAACTTTTGACTGGTAGTGTACATTTACAAGGTCAAATTATGTACATTTGCCACACAAAATGCAGAATTGGGGCTAGCAATATGTCGACCTTGAGGAAACAACTGGCTGAACATGAAATATACTTATGGGTGGATGAGTGTGCGGTGTTTGATAACTCGAGCGCCACAGTTAAAGCGACAGCAGCAACTACATCGTCTGCACCAACAGGTACCGGTACCAGTACTGATATTGGTTCAGATGTGAAAGGCACCCAACCCTAGCACCAACACACCACGGACACATATTCACACCCCCAACACTCACACCATATGGGGCCAATTTAGAGTGACTAATCAACCTAAATTGCATGCTTTTTAAGTGTGGGAGTAAACCCACACGAACATGTGGAGAGTACGCAAACTCCAAACAGAAAGACTGCACAACTGACCCGGGGATGGAATTCAGGGCCTTCTCGCTGTGAGGCAACAGCACTGACCACTGCACCACTGTGTAGCCCAATTGATATTCCAATCTATGTTTTGACACAAGGTCGGCTTTACGTACAAGGAACATCTGTGGGCTAAAGTTTTTGCAGGAATACATTGACTGTGTAATAAACTGTTTCTGCATTTCAAGTGAAGTTAATAATATCAAAACAAACAAAGCCTTGAAGAGCATATTTCCTGCATTTCAACTAAACCTTAAAGTGCTCCAAAAGTCCAAACAGTTTAGCAAGTCAAAACTTGAAAAACATGAGATAATCAGGCTTTTAAGAAGTCCGCTGCAGTAAATGCTTGGATAATAAAAGTCCTTGTGCTCCTGGAACTCTTTTGTCATTCTTCAGACGCTATTCATCCTCCACAGCAAATACAGAATGCAGAGAGAGTAAATTATTGAGTTCTCTGACATTGGAGGAAATATTTTTCGTTTAATTCCCAACAATGAATGAATTTCCCAAACAAACCAATCAACTGAAGAAAAATGGAAATGAAAGGGGATAATAAAAAGACTACAAATGAAAGACTTTAAACTGCCAATGAATAGAAATAGCATTTAATAAAACTGCAAAATAAACAATGTTTTTTATTGAATAAAAGTTCCGATACATATAAAGTGCACTCTGAAAGGCACAGAAGTAAGATCTCTTCGCCTCAGCAACATCATAAGAGGTCACCAAGCACCAGACAACACTTTATGACTTGAAGTAACACAAATTTATTCTTGAAGGTTTAATTCTGTGAACTGATTTCATTTCCATAATGAAATGCTAATGATAATATGTAGAAAGTGCAGTAGGTTATGCGACTATCATCCCTTGCCTGAGCAGCAACACAGTGATTACGATTCATGAATGTAATCAGTGTTGAATGCGCAATCAAACAATCACTACAGCGATGTGAAGAGCCTGACTGACTACAATACGACCAGTTTAAGCAGCATCATAATAAAATAATAATAGATTCCACCATGGCAAAAGGCGAAATGAAAGGAAATTACGCATCTGAGTGCTACTTGCGCAAGTCGAAAATCTCTAAAAGTAGCTTAGCTTAGCTAATAGCTTTTAATCAAAAGTAGCTAGTAGCTTGAGTATACAGTTTAAAAGTGACTTCTCCGACAAACTCATTTTTATATCTAGACATTACAGGAGTCAGTGGAGGCAAATAAAGACGGCAAAACAAGCTTTTTCATTAGATTGTAATTTACGCGAGATGAAAATCAAAACTCTCTACATCCAAAACATTGTGGAAACCTTATTGCAATTTCATATTTGAATACATGCATTTTCTTATTGCTGTTAACATTTAAATTGCTTTAAAAGTAGCTATATTATAACAGTAGCTTGACTGTAGCTTAGTTACATTTAGTCAGAAGTTGCGTGTAGCTTAAAAAGCAATTGTTTAAAAGTACCTTCCCCAAACACTGGATACAGAACATTCTTCACTTAATATTTAGTTACGAAAACTATTTTCCCCCTCAGTGTTTAACCATAAAATGTGTGAGTAGCGGACGCCGAGCTCGAGCATCTATCGTGGCAGTTTTAAACGCGCGGAAGCTCCCTCTTTTTACGAGGTACTCTCAAGGGAATAAGCAAAGCTAATCCTCTTCTTCAGCTGTTTTCTACCATCCCTCTTTCCAGCCTAAACCCTGAGTCTTGCTGTTTTATCCCAAAGAGAGAGAAAAGAGGAGCAGACCTCTTTTCTTCTGCAAATCTGACACCTTTTTCCACAGATTATGTAAAACCCCAAAATGGCATTTATATAATAAGCGGAGCAGCAGATTTTTGATGCCAGGTTCGTTGACTCTGCCCCGTCGCTGGCGTTTGCTGTAAACAGTCATGACAATCCGTTGTTTAGAAACAGACAGAAGCATGATTTACATGGCTTTGCTTTGTTGTTTTGCCCTTAATTCATGCACCTACACGCTCACACTGTCGGCACAGGTGGGGTCTTTCACACTCTTGAGGGCAAGAGAATCAATGCTGAGCAATAAGATGCCAAACTGTGAAAATGATTTGATTATTAAGTCGTTAACGAAATTTATTCATATATTAATTTCAAAAATCATTGATGCGATTTAGACAAACTTTTTGTGTTACAAGACGATTTTAAGTCAGCAAACGGAAATGAAAATTCTGAAGATGCCAAATTAACTTGAAACTGTAATTTGAAAGTTGTAACCGCCACTTTATTTAAGAGTGAATTTGTAAATACGCCACACACACTAACAAATTTTCTCCTGTTTCAACTGAAGAACTTTCATTCGTTATCCGAACCGCTTAATACCTATCGGTGTCGTGGGTACTGGAGCCCACCCCAGGAACTACAGGCGCAAGGCGGGATGCAACCCTGGGCAGGTGCCAACACGCCTCAGGGCACACACACTCACACTCCCATTCACACCTTACAGGCCCAATTTAGAGTTGCCAATTAACCTACAGGGCATGCTTTTTGACTGTGGGAGGAAACCGGAGCACCCGGAGGAAACCCACATGAACAGGGGGAGATCATTCACACTCCACACAGAAAGACCCTACGCTGGACCCGGGTTTTGAACCCAGGACCTTATCGCTGTGAGACAACAGCACTAACCGTGTCGCCCGACTTAGGAACTTAAGTAGATCAAATTGGACATACGAATCATTTCAACTCATTGCTTAAAGTCTAGTTTTAGCTTTGATGCCGCCCTCTGTAAGAAATCTTCATATGCTTCACTTAAAACTGTACATTTTACATGAATGTTATACTGTATCTGATTGATCTGTAAATTATTATACGTTACCGGAAAGAGCCACAATATATTGCTATTTCAGCCACTTCTCAACAGATTGTAAACAAAGGAGATATGTTAACACAGCCTCCTGATCAAATCATTTTTTACAGTGCCACAGTAAAAACAGATTTATCCTGAGTACTCCCAAACAGAACGGAAGCAGACATCCCAAGTCTCCTGGAAGTTCCGGGAGTCTCCCGCGTATTGATAGCGGCTCCCTGATGCCCGCAAATTCAACAAAATATCCCGGAAACTAGAGCAAGCAAACAAGAGCATGCACGCGAGACAGTAGCGTGTGCATCACGCACTTGAGAGAAGGGCACATATGACGGAATGAGAGAGAGAGAGAGAGAGAGAATGTGCAGATCAAGTTTACTTTGGATCAATAAAGTTTACTTTGACCTTGACTTTGGTGCCTGTTCATGTAGCCCGTGCTAGACAAAGAGCATCCTGATTGGTTTACTTAGCAAAATAAGGCAATCAGATTTTAGTGTGGGCGGGCTTTTATTTAACTTCTTGAGGACCGAAGTTATGATAACTTCGAAAACCGATAACTGTTATCAGTTCAGTGGAGCATCATGGCAGAGGGACAGTACCCCAAAAAAACGAAAATATAAAATGCATTTCACCTCAGGCTACACAAAAGTGTAGCGTGGGCTAAAGAAACAGTGTTCTAAAATGTAAAGGTAAGAAATGAAAGAGGAACACGTACATCTTGTCCTGTAAATAGTTACTGAAAAGAATTCTGTTCTGTAAAGTTTGTCGAAGTTACATTACCCTGCGCAACTCCCTTCTTGTCGGGGTGGGGGTGATGGGTTGGGGTTGGTTGGGGGAGACCTCCCTGACATGAGTTTTTGCAGGTTGGGATGTCTGCGGAAGGCACGACACTTAAACTACTATTGAACCGAGTGCTTCTGTCGTTTGTGGGTGTGTTAAATGGTGATCTGCTTTTTGTTTCACCAGACAGTGTCGGTCTGATCTCCAGCTGTGATCCGTGACATTCTGAATCGACCTGAAAGAACCCTGCAGACTGTCTGAAAAATCTGGCTCCAAGCTTGTTTTGTTCACACACACGTCTTGCCCTCGTTGTTCGCTTCCACTGACTCCAGTAATGTCTAAATGTAAATAACAGTTTGTCAGAGAAGTCGCTTTTAAATTGTATACTTTCAAGCTACTAGCTACTTATGATCAAGCTACTAGCTACTTATGATTTAAATGATTTTGGAGATGAAGTGTGTTTCGATTTTCGGCTTGTGTAAACGTGTAAGTTCGCTCCCTTTTGCCTTTCAGAGTCCTACATTTTGATAAATACAGCAGCTGGTTCTTGCAAAGGTGGACTCCATTGTCCGCCTTGCAGCTGCGAAGATCGCGTTGTGATGCAAAAAGCATGGTAGCCAATCAGATTCCACTTTGGCCAGTTCCTTCACCAATCAGAAGTTGAAAATAACCATCTTTGTAAAGAGAGACAATGTGACGTCACATCATTTTTTCTAAAGTTATGTTTTAAAGCTACAGCATTTTAAAAGTAACTTCGCTCTTAATAAGCTACTAAAAAGTTGTTAAGCTTGTAGTGTCAATAATTTTATTTAGCTACTCCCCAACACTGCTCAGACCTTCTGCATTTTACACCTCAGTATGCCAACATGGTTGTATTTCCCATGCCATGTATAGAGGTAATAACTAAAAAAAATACACAACAGTCTGGCAGCAAACAAGCAAGTCAATCATCCTCAAACTTCCCCCTGCCCAAGGCAAACTGGCCTTCCTTCTTAACACTCTGCCCCTCTCACCATGATCTGAATAATGGTAGGTGAAATTCAGGGTTGTGTCCCTTTTGTGTGGTTCCAAGCAGCCGGGCTTCATCCCCCGAGACTCCTTCCAGACCCTGGAGCGTTCATACATTGGGAGCTTTTGGAAATGCCAAAAATGGAAAGAATGGCAAACGAAAGGTGGACAAGGTACTGTCCAAAAGGTGAGTCCAGGTGAAGATTTTTCTTTAAAAATAACTATTCAGAAGAGATTTAACGGCGTTATAATATGATTATGGTTTGAGGGATTAAGTTTATAGCTAGAGTTGTTGCTAAAAGTGGATTTTTTTAATAAATAAAAAATAATCATTTGCGTTTTTACAGGTTTTTTTTGTAATTTAGAGCACCAGGCTTGTGATTTGGTATTTGTGTCTGATCAATTAAAAAATGAAGGTAAAGGGCCATAAATGTTTAGCAAATTTATTTGTTGCTAGAAAATGAACCCAAGGGATTTCTGAGAGATGTTTGGTTAGGGGACAAGCTGTCCTCAACAGGATGTCTACTCAGTGAGACTGAATTCAGCCCAGACAGCTGCACTGCAAAAAATGAAATCTTAACAAGCCAGAAAATCTTAAAAAGAAAAAATAGATCTTGTTTTTTTTTTTATTTTAAGAATAACTGACTTGACTAGACTTGTATGTGTAAGTAAAATAATCTAATTTTAAGAAATGTTGGCTGCAATTATCTTATTAAGAAAAATTTACTGATTATAAGAACTTCTTAAAATGAAACAAGAAATTTAATTAAGAGAACAGAAAGCTTCTCATGCGCTCCGCTACGAGTTAAGAAATTCATGACAACTTTGCTTATTTTAAGAATATTAAAGCTAAAAACATGGAAAAAGGATTTTTCATGGATTTTTTTTCTTGTTTTAGGAGATCTTAACAAGATAAATTTTCTCACTATATTGGCAGATAGTTTTTCTTGATTCTGGTACCTTTTTTCTTATTATCCTTTTCTTTTTCTTACTTTCTGACACTGATTTTTTTTGCAGTGTGGACTGATGCAAGACAATATATATAAAAATATTTTATTTTATTTTTTAAATTTTATCCCATTCAAAGAGGTCAATTGAAAATATGCTATTACTCTGCTATTAAATTATGCTATATACATATATATATGAACAGTTTCTTTCCTTATGCCATAACCTTCATAAATAGTTGATCATTTCCATCACCTGCTGTACCATAAGGTCTTCATTTTCATCATACATTGACTGTATATTGTATTGCATATTTTGTATTGTACTGTATAATGTCCATTGTTAGTGCTAATTGTGTGTTGACTATATACTGTAGATGTATTGTATATATACTTAAGCACTGCCGGAGGTTAGATGTAGGACACTAACTCTCTTCATTTTCTCCTTTTTTCCGAGCTGATCCCGAGCTGATCCTTCACTGGCTGAACCCTCACCTGGACTCACATGGTGACCTCATCATCTGGAACCAGCTGGAACTATTTTAGACCCTATGGACTTGAGATGAATCCAAATGTAAAATGGATCTGAACTAATGTTTACTCGTGTACTAAATGTTTACGCACCCCCGGTCGCCCAGAGGATGATGGGGGTCCCCTTCCGAGTCTTGGTTCATCTCAAGGTTTCTTCCTACTAGAGGGAGTTTTTCCTTGCCACTATTGTCCCAGTCTTGCTTGTTGGGGGTTTGGGCCAGTTATATGTATGACTGTTGTTAAGAACGCTATATAAATAATATTGAATTGAGTTGTATATATATTAAGCTAGGAGTGGACGGTATAAACGTTATAAAAGGTATGCGATATAAATTTCGCCAACGATAGAGATTTTGATCATACCGGCATACCGCTGAAATTTCCGCTCCTCGCCCGCGAAAATGACGTAATCAAGCCATGGTTTGCATTTAGGGTTTTGGATACTGAGCAGAAAAACATAATCTGCAAAATATACGCTGTTGAATATGAGAGAAGCCAAAGAATGCACCATTACTTTTCAGGCCTGGGCCTGGGCCCGTATGTTTCGACAAGGGAACCGCTCCGTCTGCCGCTCGACACACCATGTCCGATCGACGGATTTGGCCAGAAAGGTCCTTTTTATTTAATGGCAGAAATGATTAAAGATTCTTTATTTGCCACATGCTTAGCTATACAGGCATAATGTGCTGAAATGAACACCTGGCTCCCTCGTGAGACTGTGCAAGTCACTGTAAATAAAAGTAAGAAATTTGAGAAATAAATAAAGCTAACATTTGAATACATTTGAATGAAAGTTAAATGATAAGGACATTGGGCCACTTTCACCTTGTGCAATTTTTTACGTTTTTTGGTCTAAAAAAAGTTAAGACATTTAAATAATATATATTTACACAGCTGTAGAACTGAAGAAAACTCAATAAGCTAATGTTTTACACAAACAAGGAAAGAACTGTTACTTTAAAGTAACAGTTACATTGAAATTTACAGATCTAATTATATACCGCAATATATACCGTCTATCGCCTAGGGCTCAAAATGTACCGCAATATGATTTTTTTGCCATATCGCACAGCCCTATATTAAGCCTTAATTAAGTTTGATTTATATTACGATAATACACAGAAAATTGTGATATATTTTGCAGATCTATAGCACATCTACAGTGAAGGTTATTCATTGGCCTCAATCACCAAGTGCTTATTTCTCATTGTGAACAAAGCACAGCACAAAGTGCACCACAAGGAAATGTGATCTCTGCATTTGACCCATCCGTGAAAGAGCAGTGGGCAGCGGACACGGGCAGCACCCGGAGACCAGTGCTTGGGGACGGTACCTTGCTTATGAGTACCTCAGTGGTACTTTTACCGGTCCTGGATTCAAACACGCAACCTTCCGATTGCGAAGTGAACACCTTTACCGTTGCGCTCCCAACTGCTGCTCCCCTTAAAACCCACTAAGGCATTCTGACATTCACCAATGTTTTCTTAGAACACAATCTACAACTGCTGAAGAGCACTCTCACCCAGCTTTTACTGCATGCATTAGGTCTTTGGCTTTTCTTCAGTTCTACATTTTTATAATATTAACATTATACTGTTTGAATGAAAAATCTTGAGAAAATACTGGTGAATGAGGCCCAATCTTTTCTGACGCAGCTCATGTCAGTCTCATATTTCAAGAGAGCCATTTCAAATCCAAGCTGGACATTACAACTTAACCCAACTTAACCTACTTCTTCCCAAAATCCTCCTAGTAAAGGTCCAACAGTAAGATATAGGATCAAATGCATTAGTCAAACAGGAATAAGCTCCTCTTTAAGCCCCTCTTTGTCCCTGACAGTTCAGACATCTGTACTTATAAAAATAAAGTAAAAATGAGGATTATTCACTTTGTGAACTGCATATATTGTCACTTTTGAATTATAAATATTTAAACGAGTCACAAAACCCCTCAAAATTAAAGACATTAAGTAAGTAAATCACTTTGTTATTTAAAATGTATTTACATGAGATCCCATTTGAAAGGTGGCCATAATACTTTTGATTTATATGATTACATATGAAAAATACTTTTCATAAACTTTATCAATGTAGGGCAAACCCATCAACGTATGGTAGACAAACCACTTTTGGTTTATTAATAAAAAAAAGAATCTAATATTAAGCCTTTACAAAGACCTTTCCGAGCTTTGTGGCAAACGTGCATGAATAAAACAGCTTAAACCTGATTGAAGCTTGTGCACAGAACTCCCTTTTTATACAAATTTTAAAAGAGGCAAATTTAAAAGGGATTTCACTGGAGATCTTAAAGCATCGGCGCTGGTGAGCATATGCCGCTTGACAGTGTCTTGCATGTGACACAGTTGCTTTTCCCTAAAGAACGAGACGGAGAAGCGACTGAAATGCCAAGCCTTTATGCCCTGCGGATGGACAGATGCTTCTCACTTGGTTTTTTACCACTCAATATTGCATGCCAGTCAAAGGTTAGAAAGGTCTTGGGAAGGCTGGGGATTTAAATGCAGCACGCTGGGTGTGTGTGTGTGACCCTGTAGTTTTCACACACCTGCTTGTCTGATTCTATTGACCTGCAGTAAAACTGTTTTAAATTCTCCTGTATTGTAACACCATCTCTGACTAACATATCGGTCCTTTTTCTTTATGAAACATTTGTGTGTTCTCAGCTCTTTGCACGAACTGAAAGTCTTGTGTCCCCAAGATGATAGGAAAGTAGCCACTTTCATGCTTATATTCATGCCCATGCCGAAGCCCATGCCGTATAAATGATTAAGGCGGAGCCCAGTGTGTAAAAACAAGATATTTTGCTCACCAAAGATCCACTGCCACAGCTCAGACATTTCTAACACAGTGGCAAGTTGAGCGAGTGCGAAAGAAGACGCGAGCGAAGGCGGAGCACTTCGAAGGCACATGCAGGCAAAGTTAAGAGCGTAAAGACGAGAGTTTTGCATGCAAACATTCCACTGTGGGTTCAGAATTCTGACATAAAATGATGGCAAACATTTTAAGACAGAAGGCGCAGGCCTTCTCGGACCTCAGACTTTGGACATGCCTGGTATTTCTGGCATACAACGAATGAGTCATCAAATACTGGCTGGAAATATCGGGAAAATCGAAGCATCAATTATCGTCCGATTCCGATATCACTGTACATCTGGTAGATGTAAATATTCTTAGAGCAAATCTTCTTAGAATAACTCTTTTAATAAAGCTACCTAATTGTTTGCCATCCATTCTAAGACTAAGTGAACAGTATTCCCAATCTGCTTTATTCATTAATTTTGTCAAAGCAATCACTGCACAGAATGTTGGCACCCATCGGGAACCCGATCTACTCCAATAGCTGCGTTACGGTAATTATGATAATCCCCCAATTACAGTGGGCAACATCACACTCCGCTTCTCTTTAATGGCACACCGGTACAGACACACAAAATCACAGCTGTACAAGCAAAGCCAGGAAACCAATTCTAACTTTAATAAGGCGAACAACTCCCTCCACCTCGGCCTCTTAAAGATTCATTAAGCAGCAAGCCTCGATTTTATCAGCCGACCCACTTCAACTCAAATTAGTCAGCAAGCAATGCCGCAGTTTGCATAATAATAACTATCTCATGAAATCATCTCTCTTTCAGGGGAAACAAGGTCGGACTGACCTTGGCACACACTGTAGACATGTGGCAATGTCTTCTCAGATTGTATTGTTCTTAAGAAAGTTAAGACATTTATGTAGTAAGACATTATAATATTAAATAAAAAGTAGGGGTGTGCAAAAAGCGTCAAAGTGTCAAAGCGCATGAAATCACAATGATTCAAAATCGATTTGTGAAGTCTAAAAAAAGGATTCATAACCTTAACCCTAAACTATATTTGATTCAGTGTAATTTTTTGTTGATCTGCCATAGTCAAAAGGGAAAAGTAACTCAAAACAGCAATCTGGAAACAAATTCATCTATTTATTAAATCGTGAATCGTTTCTGAATCGTCCAAGAATCAGATTCGAATCATGAGATTTTCAGAATCGTGCACTCCTAATAAATAGTATAATGTTAAATACCGTGTTATGCTGTGTGAGTCTCAGAATCTTTCCGAAAACTGTGTGGGTTTTAAGAACAAATTTTCTGTTAAGATCGTGGTGAATGAGGCACAATGTTCTCTCGAATGAACCTATCAAAAACATCTGAACTACAAAAATAATTCATTTAGTTCATTTTCAGGAAACATGTCAATAATCTGTTGGGAATAAAGCACTCAAAATGTCTTTTTAATTAAACCACAATCAGAGGTTGCACATTGTCCGTTTCAAACTCCAGACACAGATCAATGTGTAGATTCAGTGAGTCAGTTCAATGTGTCAATTTAATGAGTAGAATTATGTGTTGGCTCATTACTCAGTTCATGACTTGGTTCACGTGCTGGTTCATGTGTTGGTCCATGAATCTATCTGGGACTCAATTCAAGAGTGGGTTCAGAGAATCGGTTCAGAGACTCAGCTCATGTGACGATTCACAACTCAGTTAAAATAAAAAAATAAAGCCTGATTTTTTCTCTTTTGTTTTAACTGAAGATTCATAAATTAGATTTGTTACCTAAAATTGTGATAAAATTGATAGGGTGCAACAATTTGATTACAAATGGCATTCAGTGGCTAAGGATCAGTGTTCAGATGGAATAGATATTCACCTTAGTTTCCTCATCTTACCTTTTCCTAAAAAAGTTTATTTAAAAAACAACAGCCTTTTCACGAACACACAGAAGAGAAAGTAGTTTGAATGGATTTTACGGAACCGAAATATCTGAGTAAAGCGGAAAAGAAAGTAATGGAACCTGCATAACTTTAGATAATTAGAAGGGGAAAAGCTAGCCATTTCTTTCAAGCTGAAAAGTCTAATTTGTTCTTTAGTGGTCTTCTAAAACCAGGAACAGTCTGGACTAACTGCAAAGAGTTTTCGCCTCATTCATTGTCAAGCCGAAAATGCATTTATGGAAAGAACACTGCTCAGAAGGAATCAGATATAGAAAGAATTTCTCATAGTAAGGGCTTTTATCAGAGAACTTTGGTCCAAATGAGACGTGAGTCAGTCGATATCGGGTGCTGAGCTTAGAGCTTTCTCAGCAGCATACTTCTGCTATTAGCACAAAACACATTACTGTTACCTAAAGGAACCAGCCAAAGTAAACTACAAACCATCATCTAATCACCAGACCATAGATCCTTGTAGAGAACAGCATTGAACAAAAAACTGATTTCTGCAAATAGCTGTAAACACCATCAACGATGGGAGATCATTATTCTAGCGTATCTCGTCGTTGTCATTTCGCGAAGTGTGAATGCTGAAAACATTTCCCGTGATGCCACTTGTCCTTCTGCACAAGATATTCTGCTCTTATCAGCTCTGGAGCAGCTGTTCACCTCCTTCACCTGAGCTGGGTGTAAATACCAGGTCTGATCTGTCACACGTTATGACCTTAGATGACTCGCTTAAACGTGAGTGTCCTAAAACCAGGTTATGTAGATACTTAGAGAAAAAGAGACTCTCATATGGGGTGCAGCGTTAGGGGGAGCTACCTTTAAAAGATTTAAAAGTTTTTCAAGCTACAAGCTGCGATTTAAAGTAGATCAACTACAGCCAAGTTTGAAAATTACTGTAGGATAAAATATTCAGATATATTTATATATAGAGGATACCTGATGCAAATTAATAAAAAATATTATTAATAAAATAAATTTAAAAAATCTATTTGTTGGCTCGAATAAATGACACTCAAATGAATATGTTTTGTCCGTTTCATCTGTCGGAGTCATAAATGTTGATAAATATATTAACAAATTTTGTTTCCATCTTCACCAAGGTGGACTCCATCCTCCTTCTTTGTCTCTTTATCTGTCTCTTTCGTTGAGTAATTATGGACGTGGGTTAATTGGCATTGGGGATGGGGCAACTCTGCAATGGCAGGCAGTCAAGAGATGTCAAAAAGCAATTCTGGTCATCTTGACAGGTTATAGGTATGATTTAGAAATGCGTCTGCCTAATGTCACAGTAAATAATGTCATAAAATTGCAAATACAATATCCAACTTCTGAATATGCTGTCTGTTTTCAAGTTTCATTGCACCAATATATTATACAGTATGATTAATATCTTGAGAAGTTGGATGCTTCTGCTTTTCACTTCAGTACGCTGCTGGTGAATGACAGTGGTTTCCCCAGTTGGTCTGAGGCAATAATATAATAGTTAATAATAGCGTCTGTTTTATTTTTTTTTATTTTTAATTTTAGCTTTTTTCAAAATCATAATCACGTCAAGGATGCTGAAATATAGTAATCCTGTCTTTGTTTCATACTGGTGAAAAATGAGTGACAATACCATCAAAAGTCCGAACAAACACAACAAAACAAATGCTCAGTAACAACAGCTTCTGCCATTAGTTAGCGTTAGTGGGCTAACGTGAGGTAAACTTACTTTATCATTACACTTATGTCAGCTCAAATGTACTTTTACAGTGATTAAACCAGTCTGCCAGCTAGGATTAGTTAAGGTTTGCTTGGTTGATTGTGAAAAACCAGACATAAATCAGAAAAAATACCAAACAAGTTACCAGAGAAATGTTTTTCTACCAACCCACAGAAATCAGGCAACATTTGCTGTGGTAACTTAGCTAGCTGATAACAACCAAAAAGTCTTATGGTCACTGGCGAAATACGTGAACCACCATGGCAAAACCAGTCACTTCGCTCAAATTTCCAAGGAGTCGGGTTTCTCCTGTCACACCAAGTGAGAAACAGAGAAATCCCATTGAAGTTGACTATCAGACTCACAGACGCTTGGTGCGGTTGCAGCTACGTTTGCATTTACGGTAGCCTACGCTGCATTCACAGCCACACAGGCTATGCACACGTAGTAATCTATGAGGAAGTAATCTCTGTAAAGCCTGTGAGCTTTGGCTCGCCAGTAGCCTATACTTAATGTTAATGCTTAGTAATGTTAGCCCATAATGTTTGCACGATTCAGTCCATGTGACTACTTGTGACTACTGAATTAGCCTTGGAATGTGACATGTTCACCTCGATATTCTACAGTCCACTTGAAAGAGCCGGAGAAATATCTTCACGCTAGTCAATGAGTGGATTTACCGTAAATATTGAAGTAGAGCGGTCAAAACAGAAACTTTTAACATTCTGCTAGAATTGAATTCCTCACCTCAAGAAAGTCACGTTTTTAGGATGGAAAGGGTAAGTTTTTCAGCTAAATTTATTCACAACAGTACAGTATAGATCTTCCACTGTTTCAAAACACTGAAAACAAAAAATCCACCATTTTAGCTCACGCAACATAAACGGTCATTTTTCTCGGAAACCTCTGTTGCGACAAGCGACTGGTTTCGCCGTGCAGAGTCACATATAGGGAAGGACATGATCACTTTGTCCTCCAATTCCAATGCATATGGGTTTTTTTGTTTGCTTTGTTTGTTTTTGTGTTCAAATTTATTTCCATTTATTTCATATGTTGTTACACACGATGCCAAATGATAACAAAAGCACTGTAGGCAATATGATGTATCATGGAAATATAATGTAGAGAAAATTAACGTTCTTGACAATATCACAGCTACAAATCCACCATGTCCTGCCCAAATCTTTCCCAGTGGACTCCAAAGTGAGCTCCAAACACACTCAAGAGAAATTGTCTCATTAAGAGAGTGTAAACTAGAGGCCCACCTGGTCTAACTGAGCCTGAAACCATTCTACATATAACAGATGCAAGCTCAGCTTTGACATATATTGAGATTTTCACGGCTCCTGTTAACATAGCGTGAAAGGCAGATGGCCGTTTTGGATGGAGATTAAATGTCACTGCAGACATCTTAAACTCTCCGATACATCGCCGGTGGGAGAGCAGGGGGAGTGCGATTTATCTTCAAAGACCCTTCACTTCTCCTCTTTTGACACACCTCTAAAAGAACGCCTTGGTCTCCCGGTCCTACCGCCAGTTGTCAAATGAATAAATGAATGAAATAAATAAAATAAAAAAGGAAGGATTTGGTAGCCCAGAGTTTTCTGAAGTCAAAAAGAAAAGGTCTGAAGAGTGACACCAGGTTTGAGCTAATGCAAAAGGAGAAGAACATTTGAGTTGGATTAAGTTTTTACACCTCAGTGATTCCACCCGGAACAATGCTGGCTGACATTTTTGGGACAATGTGGCAACGTTAATTAGAATGAAGATGCCAAATATCACCCGCGCATTAGTGCATTATCTCTAATGTGTGGGTGATATTTGGCATCTTTACTGGACCCTATAACCCCTCTGAAGACGTCTCTTGGTCCACGTGGTACTTTATCAGCAAATAATTTTACTTCTATAAGTTACGAGGTGGAGCATCTGAGAATCTTACTTGTTTTTACATCATATCTGAATAAAGGTATAACATTTTTCAGACATGTATGTTGTATGTATTTATTCTGCAACGCTGCCAACTATAATTGAGGTATGATGTATGATGTCAGGTTTTGAGAAACCTTGAATGGACATTTTGGGGACCTTACAAATGTTACAGGCAGGTCCTAGATCCGTTTTCGTGACAAATCAGGGGGCGTTTAGTGGACCTGTTTGTTTTAATTTCGAGGACGTTATGGAATCCATGCCATTTTGATAGCCGGGATATAAAGTTAACTGACTTTGCTAAGGCAGAATGATTCTGTTCTGCCAGCTCATTGCTAACTTTCCCCCGGTCCTCATTTATTTTTATTTGTAAAAGTCAGTTTATTGACCCTGGAGTTCTGATCTCCGCCACCATCTGTGCTGTTCAACAAACTCGGTTCAATCCTTTAAGCACGTGGAGGCAGGGGGCTGCTACCACCCAGAAGCTGTGATAATCATATTCGTCTGATAAAGCGCTCTCAAGTTCTAGAGGATTATAAACGTATTCTGACTTAAAAATGAGCTCTCTGCTCGCACAGTTAATGTCTACTCTAAGTCTAATATGGTGGTAACACTAAAATAAAATCATTTAACATGCATGTGAGTTTTGGTTCGGAGGATTCTTATGATGCTCTGATTGTCTCTCAATGCTTAAGATGTGTTTGACGTTTAAGAAAAAAACTCCAAACAAATGCATTCCACTGCCAAATTGCCCCAATCGTTGAGGAATGATTAATTTCTATGAAATTACATGATAAACTAGAGATGCATTTCTGCAAGAAAACGCCAATGTGATTGCTCAAGTTTTGTGGCTGTGACATGAAAACTAGCCGAGTAGAAAGACTTTGACAAAAATGCATTAAAGTGAATGGGGAAAGAACGAGGGATGATAAAAGCAAGAAGATGATGAGTGCGGGTCTAAAGAACTGTGTGTGCATAAGAACCGTGTTGACTGTCGTGTGAAAACAGGTATAGAAAAGCTTTCGATTCTCAAATCGCACATATGCTTATTGGGAGAAAATGAATGGGTTCTTATGGGGAAAAGAAGCAACAGAAAAAAGGATGGAAAAGACGAGTGCGGTTCGTGATGGTTACAGATATGCGAAGAGGCTCACGGTCCCTCGAATCATGCCGGATTTGGTGGCTTTGTGAAGAATGGCATCCGTGCAGTAAAGCAGCCAAATTTGAGCTTCATGTTAGTCTATGGGAAAAAACGGATGGAAAAATGGACAGAACTTGCAAACGAGTGTACGTATCAAAAACATGTACAAAACCAAACCACAATGCCATAGGCAACACGTTTTAGAGTTGGCGCGAAGCTGCTCAAGGAGTTGAGGTCAGAAAAATGTGATTGCTCACCACAATGGCAAATTTCCCAGTCGAGGATTAAGCGTGGACCTAGACTAGCTTTAAGTTTAAATGGCAAGTCTTCTTTGGTAGTGACTTAGTCCAAGACTAGGTTAATCCATGAACAAGAAACCAGCCCTAAAAGTCCAGTATTTTAAATACTGCAATATAATCACAGAAACAAAGATACTGCCTTCTTCTTCTTTCTCTTTCGGCTTTCCCCTTCAGGGGTCGCCACAGTGAATCATCTGTCTCCATTTAGTCCTATCTTCTGCATCCTCTACCCTCACACCAACTAATTTCATGCCTTTCACCGCATCCATAAATCTCCTTTTTGGTCTTCCTCTCAGCCTCCTGTCTGGTGGCTCCAACCTGAGCATCCTTCTACCTATGTACTCATTGTCTCTCCTCTGAACATGTCCAAACCATCTTAGTCTGGCCTCTCTGACTTTATCTCCAAAACATCTAACATGAGCTGTCCCTCTGATGTACTCATTCCTGATCCTATCCATCCTCGTCACTCCCAAAGAGAACCCCAACATCTTGAGCTCTGCAACCTCCAGTTCTGCCTCCTGTCTTTTCCTCATTGGCACTGTCTCCAAACCATACAACATGGCTGGTCTCACTACTGACTTTTCCTTTCATTCTTGCTGAAACCCTTTTATCACACATCACACCTGACACTTTTCTCCACCCATTCCAACCTGCTTCCACCCGCTTCTTCACCTCTTTTCCACTCTCTCCGTTGCTTTGGACCGTAGACTCTAAGTACTTAAAGTCCTCTACCTTCTTTACTTCTACTCCCTGTAACTTCACTGTTCCACTTGTGCCACTCTCATTTACACACATGTATTCTGTCTTGCAGCGACTAATCTTCATTCCTCTCTTTTCCAGTACAAGAAACAAAGATACTGTAATGTCAGTTTATTCCAATATCATGTTCAACAACAGCATGATGCCACGTCTACTAAGGCTCACTCATCATCATGCCTCTATAAGCTCGGTCGGGATTCACATTCTCATCTATTTTCTCATCGACCTTTTGGCCTTAATACAGACGGATCATCTCGGCGTTGGGGAGGGGAGAGAGCACGAGGCGGGAATTCAATCATAATTCAGTTTATGACCATGGGCTGGAAAATGCAGGAAGCAAAACTTTAGGATTTTGGCTCAGATTTCAAAGACATAAAATTGAGAGAAATGATATTTTATACACAACCTTATCCAGTGACATAAACGTGGAGGTATAACTAAGCCGGACAGAGCTGACTTTACAGCCCGAGTCTCAAACCAGAACAAAATAGTCAGGGTTTGGAAATGGGTTTAGAGACTTCACAAAGCTCTGAGGTGCAAAGCTTTCACTGGAGAATTATCACACCAAAACTCATCTCATACCGTAAAATTAAATATTTTCATTGATGTGTATCTTCTGAATAGTCTGATTTCAGCTTATAAAGTAACTTTCTTCCTCTAATGCTTATTGTAATGTGCAACTGCCAGGCAGCGTTCAAAGAACACTTCCAAAATGCTTCAAGAGATCCATAAGCTTTTATACAAGACTCAGAAGTCAACAGCTGTGCAGTAGTACCAAAATCTCTTAAAAATACAATGAAATAAATGTCACAATGTTATCATCAATATTATCAAGAAATTTAACTTTAACTGCTTAAAATCATATTATTATGGGATAGCGGTGAGCACTTACATATTGTTATCCAATTTTTATTCTGCCTACTTTTTCTGATCGCTACTACTCGGACAGTTTTTTGCTGCCTATTGCGGTGTGGGGTGCTTGTTTACACCTTTTTGATGCCTGCACTCGTTCGTGAGTTCTGTCCGTTTTCTCGTCTGTTTTTCCCCCATAGACTAACATGGAGCTCAAATTTCGACGCTTTGCTGCACGGATGGCGTTCTTCACAAAAACACCAAATTCGACATGATCTGAGGGCCCATGGGCCTCTTCGTATATCTGTAATCGTCATAAACCGCACTTGCCTGTTTTTACGTAGTTTATTTTCCCATAGAAACCCACTCTTTTTTTCCCATTAAGAGTACATGGGATTTGAGACACGAAAGCTTTTCTTCATCCGTTTTCACACGACAGTCAGCACGGTTTTTATGCCACCCCAGACCACCTCACTGAACACACATCTCAATCTGTTTCCACCTCCACTCGTCTTTTTCTTGCTTTTATCATCCCTCATTCTTTCTCCATTCACTTCAATGAATTTCAATCCAAGTCTTTCTACTCGGCCACTTTTCAAGTCACAGCTACAAAACATGAGCAATCACACTGGCATTTTCTTGCGGAAATGGATTTCTAGTTTATAAATATTTATGTCACATTATATTAAACTTTACATTTGGTCAATCCTGGTTCCATTTTGCCAAACTCAGTCCAAAGTGAGCCAGCATTATGCCGTAACTTCAGAATTCAGGTAAAGTTCTCCCAGTGCATATTAAACTGAAACTAAACTGATCCATAAAGAACCAATTTTCTCTTTACTGTCTCATGCTGAGTTTTAAACTCTTGACCACCTTCAATGCAGCAAGAAAGGAATATTTACAGTTCTCTATGCTTGCCTCAGCAGGGGTTGGTGTCACACTCTGAACAAGAAAAAAACGACTTCATCATTCCTCTCACACACATAACGCACAGACATGTTTCTGCTTAAATGTATAAATGATTACAGGACCTGGAACGAAACATGACACTTCATATGCACGCTACTATAACCAACAGCCGGCACATCATAAACATGCTGTATAATTTATCAGATTCTCACTGAACGCGGAGAATCTCTCAAGTTATAAGCTGGTTAATGCCGAGGGCTTGGTGCTTTCCCCAACGTAACGACGGATCATTTTTTTTTATTATTTATGAATGCACACTAGTAAAACTTGTATTGAGCCAGCAGTGAGTTGTTAACGCCAACATCACCCAAATCAGTGGTTCAGCAATGTAAATGTATTGAAAACGACACTAAAAATGAGCTAAGAGAGGCAGTCCCACAGCGTCAATTCTGATTTGGCTAAATGTTCATGTTTGTTATATTTTCTCTTAGTGAGCTTGTTGAGTTTGAAAGTCTTCGGTGTACAGAGAGGAATTTTGAGAGAAGTACTTTCAATGCAGGGCTGGAAACCTCAACAAGTTAATGTAAACAATAAATCTGAAAACGTTTAAATGTAAGTTAATTTTACGTGATTATTTGGGCGGTTGGTAGCGAACGGTTAGGGAGCTGACCCCGTGATCATATTGTTGACGGGTCAAGTCCTAGGTACTCATGAACACATCAGCTGCCCTTTGCTCTTACACGAATGGATCAAATGCAGAGGTCACATTTTGTTGTGGTGCACTGTGTGCTGTGCTGCGTTCACAATGACAAATAATCTCACTGAAAAGGGAGACAGGGAATAGCGCCGAGGTCTAACACGTCCTCTCCTCTCTACATCTGCCGAGAGAGACGTGTATCTAATAGGTGTGACAAAAATGAATGACAGGCAATTTCCTGTTGCCCAGCCCAGATAAAACTAAAAAGTCTGAAAGCTCCAGGCTCTGCAAACAGGCTGTGACGAAGGAGCAGCCATCATCAAATCAGCCGTCATCAAATTAAAAAAGGTAAGAAAGAACAAAAAGGGGCTGTGAGATCAAAGGCTCTGTTCCAAATGGCTTCCGTTTGTCCCGAACAGAATATTAGTTATGAACAATATCGGATTATATTAAATATGGGTTAAATGGCCAGATTGTATTCTTTGTCATGTGGCTATACTAATATTCCATCATTTCACAAATTTACGGGAAGATTTTCCAAAAATCCGCCAAGTATTTGCTCATGAGTTCCGCAGCGGTACCCTTACTGGTCCACTAGCCTATCCCGGGAACGACGGCACAAAGCGGGGACCAACGCTGGGCGAGCGCCAACGCAACGCAGGGCACACACCCTCACACAATCACACCTTACGGGTGTTATCAATTTAGAGTCGCCATTTAACCTATAACGCGTGCTTTTAGACTGTGGAGCCCCCAGAGGAAACCCACGCATGCCATCTCCACGCAGAAAGGCCCTACAGCACACCCAGGGATCGAGCACTAACCACTGAGCCAACGTGCCGCCCACAACCAAATGTGACCTCTGCATTTCACCCATACATGAAGGAGCAGTGGACAGCTGACACGGGCAGCACCCCGGGGATCAGTGCTTGGGTACGGTACCTTGCTTATGAGTACCTCAGTGGTACCTTTACCAGTCTGGGACTTGAACCGCCGACCATCCGATCATGGGGCCAACTGCCTAACCGTTACACTACCGACTGACTGAAGGTTGCGCGACCTCTCTAGTGCAAATGAAAGTCTTTATGCAAAATATCTGACGAGCACATAAGTAAAATGATGCTGTATCACTAGCAGTACGAGATTATCCGACCTTCTGGCCTCCTTAACCGTTACGTTACCAACTCCCCCAATGAAAGGAAATATAATGTTTAATTGAAAGTGACGTTGTAATATGTATGAAGTGTGATTGATATTTTAACTTTCAATCGATGCTATACAGTAGGTTCGCTTATCACTGACTCCCCATATTAATGTATCATTACGACCCTACTAACAACGGCCAAAAGGAGAAATGCCTATATTAACATTACCATGTTTTAAAGTCCATATTTCATATTCACCCTGTCAGGCCCAAATGTTAAACTAAATCATTTTTTTAGGATTTGACTTCAGTGAGTGAGGAAATGCGGTGCGGTCCAGGCTCGGGGCTGCGCTCCTTAACAAAGTCTGTTTACAATAGATAAGCTGTGTGTGTGTGTGTGTGTTCCAGTTCACAATGGTGGAGGCTGTGCTTTATTCAGGAGTCAGGACAGAACAGCTCAAAAAGCTGCTTTGCATTGTGGGTAAAGGTATTTTAATGCCTCCTCCCTCTCTCCATCGCTCTCTCTCTCCCTCTTTAGCATGTTGCTGACTTGCTTTCTCTTTCTCTCTCTCTCTCTCTCTCTCTCTCTCCCTCTCTTTTATCTCGGTGACTATTAATCTCTGACATTCGTCTACCTCTCTTTCTCACTGCTTCTCTCATCTCACTCTCATCCTCTCTCCTGCTTTCTCATTCAGAATCCGAACTGAGTTTGTTGCCAAGTACGTTTCACATACAAGGAATTTGCTTTGGTCTTTAAGTCCAAAAACTAGTAAAATACATGATTTAAGAATATACCAGATAATAATAATAATAATAATAATAATAATAATAATAATAGAAATAATATAACTGCAAGCAGGTGATTACGGGGGAGCCAGGCAGTTTACGCTCTATCAGTTTTGACAGATAAAGTGTGCAAGCGTCTTGACCCAGGAAGTAGATGGTGTAAGATTTTTGAGAATCTGAGCTACGGTTTCAAAACTTAGACCAAAACTCAAGAAAATAGCTTATTATAGCGCCACCAACTGGTAGAGTGGCGCAATTTTTTTTGCCTGAGTAGAGAATTAAGTCCGGACCTGCCAAATTTCAAAGCTGTAGCCCACCCAGAGCCGGATTTCTATGACACTCGGTGTGTGGTGTTGCAGTCCTTTGCCAAGCCGACCACATTTATTTGCATATTACAGAAATATGAAGGCCTAAATTAAAAATATGCTCCATAATAATTAAAGAAGAGTGTCTTGGGATTCTAATGATACCAGTTGCATGCAGATTGGACAAAAATCCAGGGACTAGTTCGCAAAAGATGGGTTTTCATTTTATGCAAATTAGCGAAAAATCAAATATGGCAGAAATAGATGCGAGGGTCTAAAAATTTGTCTTAACCCATAGAATAAGATGATATAAGATTTTTGAGAATCGGAACTAGGGTTCAAAAATTATTAGGAAAATGCAAAATTTTTTTGGAAAAATGCAAAATAGCTTATTTTGGTGCAATTCTTTTTGCCTGAGTAGTGAGTGGGGTACCGGACCTACCTGCCAAATTTCAAAGCTGTAGATCTTACAGTTTTTTTCTCTCCTAGCGTTTTAATGCAGAAAAAAAAAAAAAAAATCATACGATTCCAATAGGGTACTACATGATGTTCCACTGCATGGCCCCCTAAATATAAACTGTTGAATTAATGTGCTGTCACAACGCTACAGCTTTTCAAATATTCTTTGTCTCTGAGCAGGACTGACAACTCGTCACCTGAGTTTTATTTTTATTCATTCTTCATTCCACCGGACAACGTCGCTGCCTTAACAATTAAACCTGTTACATCTGATCGCTAAAGCGATTTACAATTTTGGCAAGGGTTTCATTTGATATTCATCATCCTGCCATCTGGTTGACGCACAGGCAATGAGGAAGAACAAATTTTCTCTGGCTTCAGCAGATGTAAGGTTTAATCACTGTCTTACACTCAGACTGCTAGAAGAATATGGATGCATGTAATTGACAAAAAACTGTAGATAGAGAAACAGTAGAATATGGTGGAAACATCACCACATATCCCGAAAATAATCCATCCGGGATTAAATGGAATAAACTGAAGTAGTAGATGCCTCGAGGTTACGATCAGGCATAAAATACCAGACTCATCTAATTGTACTAATTATTTGGGAATAATTTCTGAGAAGAAATCAAAGAAATTTCATCTATTGCTCATCATGCACATCTACAGTATTTATCTGTAATAATAAAAATGTAAAAATCATTCACACCTCATTCTGCTATAGAGGGAGAGAGAAGTGAGTGATTATTTATCAGTGTGAACACACCACACCACACAGTGCACTACTGTGCCGCCCACAACCAAATGTGACCTCTGCATTTGACCCATCCGTGAAGGTGCAGTGGGCAGGTGACATGGGCAGCACCCAGGAGCAGTGCTGGGAGCCGGTTTCTCAGTGGTACCTGCTCGTGATCGAACCGGCAACCTTCCGATCATGAGGCGAGCCCCCAAACTGTTTCACTACCAACTGTTAATCATTGTTGAATGCTATTTAGCAAAGTACTACCTATTATTACTAGCAGTAATTCTATTGTTATTTCTACGAAATCACACAAACCACTAGGGGTATTCAAATTAGTCGCATAATCGATACATCGTGATGCGGACGTGGTCGATTCTGCATCAGTGCAGTGGCAGACCATAATCGATTATAACAGAGGCTTTTAGCTGGCGGAAATGTAGGTGGTCTGTGACATGTTATCCAGTTTCACTACCAGTTGTCTACCTTTTTTCATTTTTCAAAACATTTCCATGATTTGGGCATCTTATGAATAATTAATTTATGCAAATATCTACCAAAATGACCCTATGCTTTTCATCACAATACAATATTATATGATTCAAGGTGATTGATGCGATTAGAGCATATGCCCGATAAAACAATACGATTTTGATTCAATTCAGTTCAGGAGGCGGCTGTTGATATGAGACAACATCATATGCTGATTTAACACAATCACTACCATCCTCATCAAATCGTAAAAAGGCTAAAATATAATTGAACCATTTTATTAGCAAACATGAAAATTAAAAATAATTCTCTTTGAATAAAAGTAGACTTCCTTTTTAGTACGAGGTGACGTTACAATATGCATGATGATCGACATTTTCATTTTGGATCAATACTCTTAGCTAGCTGCTCATTGATGTATCGATGTAGACTGATATATATCGCTACAACCCTGTTACAATGGCCGTCAGGACAAATTAACACTTTTACCAACACATTTTTAAAGTTTATATCATTTTTACGTCACGTCATCAACTTGATGTCGATCAATGTATCATTCCACCCCTAGTTGCTGTCCCAGAAATAACGTATGATGAATACTGAAGAAAACAGATGGATTGGGCGTTGATTTTTGGAACCTGGTGTGACACTCACATAAACGACATTAGCTGGCTCTGACAGGTTATCGCTGCGAGCGAGTCGAACTGATTTCAGCATTAACATTGCTCTCTATCTGCCACGGCGGTCCCTCCAGGCACGGCGAAACAACCAGGCAAACCTCGCTTCCAATTTCATGCCCCGTGCCCACGCAGAGAGCAAAAATTAAGCCTGAACAAAGAGACTAATGGATGTGTATGGATCCTCCACACAAACACATCCAGGTTATGCCCTTTGAAGTTTCCCAGCAGTTTTGAAAAAGATTTCTTAAAAGAAGTCACCCAGCAAATTTCTTACCACTTGCGCTTGGCACACGCCGAGCATATTTATCCCTAATCCGCACGGATCTGTAATCCAATCAATTATTAATTCAATCCCGTGCAAAGTGCCTCCATATTCGTGACTGTGTAAATGTGTGCCTAATCTGTTTATAAGATTATACATTCTTATGCATCTATACTGGAAAAGGCAAGGCAGAGGTGAGTTTTATCTCTGAATTTAAGAAATAAGATTCTAGCTCAGCAAAAAAGTCAGTATAAGACACATTTTTTGCCAAAATAAAAACTGAAATATATTCTATCAAGCTCTATTTTCTAATAAAGATGTATTTACACTGTGAGTCAAAAAGGGACCTTAAGGCAGCTGGTGGTGTAAGGAGTTGGCCTCGTGATCGGATGGTCGGTAGTTTAAGTCCCGGTCTGATAAAGATACCACTGAGGTATTCATGAGGAAGGTATCATCCCCAAGCACTGCTCCCTGGGCACTGCCAAAGAACTCACTCACTCACCTCTGTTCCTTTGCCCAGGACTTTGGCCAAACCGCGAAATTGTTAAAATGTTTTAGAGCTTCTCCTGTGCTACGTCTTGCCTGAGTCTGTGCAAGAAGGAAATTTGAACAAAAAGTTTGCCATCACCTTGGTCATAAATTGTCATTTTATTGTCATCATGTATTGTTAATATGAAAAAATGTTTGTGATTATTGTCAACTTGCAAGTTGGTACTCATAAGCAAGGTACCGCCTCCAAGCACTGCTGCCCAGGCGTTGTCCATGTCAACTGCCCACTTCTTGGGTGGGTTAAATGCAGAGGTCACGTTACGTTTTGGTGCGTTGTATGCTATACTATAATGTGTTCACAATGACGAATAATCACTCACTTTCACTTCACTCAATCCAAATTTTTATATACCAGAACCATACACTTGTGTGTGTAAAACACACTTGATTCAAAACGTCCATGAGTTTTTAATATCTAACGCTTTGTTATATACTGTAACCTGACTGGAACCTAAATCCATCAAGTAAGCTTCCTGTGAAACTAATTTCCTTCACCACACAACATATCGACTGAGCAGCTCTTGTTTAATGGAAGACTGGATCCTTTCACTGATGTACTCACAGGAAGGTTAGATCAGAAAGCAAAAACATAATACACATGGCAGGTCATGCTTCGATGTCGCTCTTCCCCTGCTACTTATGATCATATGTTTTGGGGGTGCTATAGATGTCTGAATTTCAAAGTGATTTCAGAATGTATGGGACTGGAAATTGACCCCTGCCCGTTCATGGCCATCTTTGGCACTTCTCCAGACAATCTTAAACTGTCAAAAGCTCAGACAGATTGTATTGTTTTTCTGACTTTTTTTGCTAGACGCTTAATCTTGCTCAGATGGAAAGATCCTCATCCTCCTACTTTTGTTGCACTGGATCAAAGATGTGCTGTTTTTCCTTAAGCTAGAGAAAATAAGATACTCATTAAGGGGCTGTGTAAACACATTTTTTGAATCCATTTATTAACCATGTTAAAGATAATATTCAACTATCTGACAACTGATTTGTCCCATATAGACTCTTGTACCCTCTGTTTATCTTAACTGCAACGCTGCTGTTACAATAGCCCTGTACACCCATTGCCTAATACTGTTTTGTCCTGTCTTGTTTTGTTTCGTTTTCCTTTTGGGGTGGGTTGTTTTGATTTAATGTCCCTGTATCTGTTGCTTGTTGCCTATATTTTGTGAGGTATGCCATTGACCATTCCAATAACGTGCTGTACTATTTTGTGAAAATCTCAATAAAATAGAAATAAATAAATAAATAAATAAAAAAACCTGGCTAAAACATAGAAGCTATTACATTTTTCTAGTGGAATTCCTCTTAATTTCTAAGTAAGATATGTATTGTGTATTTATTGTGGGAAACTTAATGTATGACAAAAGTTGGGTTCAAAAAAGTAAAAAATAAAAATTGGTAGGAGTAATTTTGAGTTTTAACTTTTTTTTATTTTATTTTTTTACTTTTTTGACTACTTTTTCCTTAACGTCAAATAAGTAATCAATCTAAAATCTATCATTCTCACTACAGAGTTCAGGTCTGGTATTTGATCCAGAGATAACAATATTTATCTCCTGTTTTAATAACGCAAAACCATTTCTGCCCAAAAATATTATTATTACAAGAATATTGCTAGAATATGATCTTCCATATTTTGCTGGTCGGTGCCATGTTTTATCAGCATGAATCAACTATATTTAGGATGTCTTGTCTAGAATCTGCATTAGACATGCATCTGATTATTACACTTCTTTCTTGTTTAATTTCTGCATTGCCTTTCGCAAACGATAGTGATTGTTAGAAAAGTACAACACAATTTATTATTAAAAGCAGAGTTTCAATTAACTAGTAACTGTCACCATCTGCTGGATCACTCATGTAACTATAGTTCCTAGAGAATAAACAACTTGAGCAAAACACACTCGACAGGTAGCAACTTGAATACCATCAAAACATATTCCAGACCAAAATATAATCCACCTTCATCTACAAAATAGAAAAAATATTGACCTACCTGAGAAATTAGACATCTGTGCCCCTTTTACATCCCATTAAATGCTGGAGCTGCTGGCGCATATAAAAACTCACATTTAATTACATTTAATCCCAGAACTTTTCATTATTCATTGCAGCCTTGGATCTGTAGTCACTAACCGTAAATTGGAAACTTTCAACATTTCATCATAGCCTAAAAATATAGCAGAAATAAAGTTATTCAGAGCTTCGGATCTTTGTGTGGTAGTGAACGTGATTTCGACTTATTAACGGGATGGAGTTGTAGAATCTGGCCGCTAGTGGGAGCGCAAAGAAACCGTCTCAGATGCGCATTTGCTGATCTAGAATCAGCTGTTAATATGTTTAATTGGAGCGTCTTGTCGTTAACACGCATTTGACCAGCAGATGGAGCCCATGTTTCGAACATGTACTAGTTGCGCGCATATTATGTTGAATATCTATCTATCTATCTATCTATCTATCTATCTATCTATCTATCTATCTATCTATCTATCTATGCATGCATATATATATATATATATATATATATATATATATATATATATATATATATATATATAGTTTCCATCAGGGCCGGCCCAAGCCTTCAGGGGGCCCTAAGCAGAATTTTATTTGGGGGCCCCTCTGTGCCACCAATATGACTAATTATTGTCAATCCTTTTATTATTCACACACTATAAATCTAACACACCCAATATAATTTTTTTTTGTAGCTGTGTTGCTTACATCATACCAATGTTTTTACCCTTGCTATGATCTTTAATTATAACAGTAGTAAACCCACAGGAGTAGTCAGGTGTTCATTTTACTTTAACATTCAAAAGATCTTGCAGTACAGTTAGCATAGCAATGTGAATTGTACTGAAAAGTGGCAAAATAAACTAGTAGACAATACTCTTGTATGGCTGTCATACTCAACTGTGCATGCATCCTGCAGCAGCCAGTTAAAAATAATATTCGCGTTATTTTTTTAATTGAATAATGGATTTCATTACCAATATGATATCAACTGAAATATTAAACATATATAAATTTAAAAATTAAAATAAAAAAACGATGTAATTTCATGTACTCTTGGGGGCCCCCTGGTAGCATTACGGGCCCTAAGCAGCCACTAGTTAAGCTTATGCCTTGGGCCGGCTCTGGTTTCCATATAGTTCGGTTTCCACCACCATTTGTTGTATGTGTAAAACCTCAGTGGATCATTTTGAGGGGTCTTAATCAAAAGGCAGCGATAGACTTTTAGGTTTTGAAGACCTAGTCTCACTCTCATCCGATCGGAATATGATCGGAAGATTTAAGCAGTATTCAACCCGAATTTAACCTAAGTGGACCTGACACCGTGAAAGTGGTCGGTGACTCACCTTGCCGTCCAAAGAATAAGTGGATGATAAAACTAGATATTTATTAACTCTACATTTAGTCAATTTGTAAATCAGTGTTCAGTATAGTGCGATACTGTACAAAACAAAACAAAACAAAATAATCACTGCAAAACGTGTACAGTGCTGCAGTATAAAATTGTATCTGACTGACTTGATAAAGTGGAGCAAAAGCTTTGAATGAATAGAGACTAAAAAAGCAATGACGCTAAAATAGTCAGGTTACATTTTTATTGCAATAACAGTCTCAGTGCTTTCATCTGCACTATTTTCCTAAGTCATGTCAGTAACTTGTGACGAGGCTCAGACATTTTCAGCTTTACCAGCGAAAAAAAAAAGAGATCCGAGAAAAATAACTCCTGATCTCAGAAAGCAGCTTTGGTTATCTCGAGATCACGAGACAAATAACTAGTCAAGATAATAAGAAGAAAAATCATATCAACAGAAGGTGATAGAGGACACGCCTGAACATTATTTTTCTTTTCATTAGAACCCGACTCATCATTACATAAGATCACAAGTTTTTTTCCCCCCTCATGATTTAGAAATAACAAAAGGCGTTTTGTCGAGATCATGAAAACCACGAAGTTGTGATCTCGAGATAACGCTATTAGTTATTTCTAAGTCAGTTCAAATCAGAAAGTTGTTTTCTCGAAATCGCGTGTAATTACTTCAACTGTTACCTGACAAATTACCCACATGTACAATTTCACTTTGTTATGGACTGTCACAAGTTGAAATGAAAGTGTGTCTAAGGGTGCTTGACAAAATCTATACGTGGCTGGCAAATAAGAAGGAGCATCAGACATTTTGCCATCCAGGTAAAAAAACTTGTGAGCTTGAGTAAACTTTTCTTTGGTCGTGAGCTTGTGAAAACGAAAAGAAAGAATTATGTTCGCGTATCTATCGACTTCCGTTAAACGCCATTTACGCGCCCATCAAACCCATGACCACGCCTGTCATCTTCATATTGCTTTTGCTTGTCCGTGAAAACTAGACGTAAAGTACCGAACACGTAAAGACTCCATATGTCAGCATCAGTTAAATCATTTTAGTTATTTTGAACAAAATTTCTGTCAGAAACATTTGCAGAAGATACAATTTTATTTCTGTTCGTTTTTTTCCTGCTTTTCACAAAAAGTATATACAAAAATAGTGAGAGGTCTCGTTTATAGTGATATGTTCATATTGACAATGCAGATATTTAAAATATATACAATTTTCGCCGGATAACCTGAAGAAAAGGTGCATATCATCAACAAGAGTGAAGGAGGGCTCGGGAACATTCTGTCTTACAAATAGAAAGGAAAAAATGGTGCATCCCTGAATGACATAAACTCCACTACATATATCTTTTATTTTACGTCACAATAAATATCAATCATGCTGCTGAATAGGAACACTGAGGTGTTTTGCAAAGTTTAAAAATATTATCAGATTGCATTTTTCCATTTTAATATTGATAAATGCCTTCATTTTGTGTGTGTTTTGACTAATTTTACAGAACCTCAAATATACTTTTTAGCTTGAACATAGCCCTGCAGCACCACAAACTTACAAATACATCTTTTTATACCCTGTATGAAATTATTACAAACTGAGGAAGTACTCTGTATAGGATTTTGCAGAATATTAATCCAACCATGCATGCTAGTACCAATTCATCTCAAAGATTATTCAAGTAAAGAATGATGAAAGATTTGAGCAGTTCATAGGCTTTTATAATTGATCTGTATACATGCATACTTTGGGGAGATGCTTAAACAGAGCCTTGTTTTTATGCCTTTTATGTCAGACCTGATCTAAATCTACTCTGAGAAAAAGAAAATATGTGCCTGTTATATGTGTACTGTATGATAAGGAAATGCCGATGAAGATCCCCTGGAGAAGAATAAAAGCTCACCACTGTAAAATCTGCCTCACCTTTAATTCCATGGCTATAAGAAATTAGTAACTTTGAAACTGGCAGAAGCTGCTTTAGAGAAATATTCTAGAGGTTCTTGATTGCGCTCAAAGCAACTGTGCAAACATTTGCTAGTGGTTTCGCTCCACAGTTTGCCATTTTGTGGGAAAAGGGGATGTGAGAAGCACCCGACGTGACACGATTGTGGTGGCCACTTTCCAGTACTGGACCCGAGCACCAAGGTCAGAGTTGGGTTCAGAAGTTGCATAGACATTGTCTCTCTATAAGAGAAAGCCAGAAAAAAGCTCAAACTCGTTAGGCCCAGCCGCACTACATCGGCGTAAAAAGTTCGCTTCTCCTCCGGCTCCTGGATCGCGTTTGTTGCGTGTCCGTTCCGCCCGAAAAACTTCGACTTTTCTGGGGCCAGCGTTGCTCTCAGGGGCTTCCGCTGTCGTCGATCACCTGGTGTAGCGCGTCGATGGCGTTGTCTTCCTCTCAGCGCTCTGTTGGGTGATTTAGTCGACTTCTCCTCGATTGCTGCAGACGGCGAGGGGCCGTGATAGTCGTTGTCGCAAGTGGTTGACATAGTTGTGGGCATTATGCGTCAAGACTGCCATTGCCAATAAAGACAGCATTGGGCGTATACGTTGGTGACAAAGCAGTATCTTAAATCCAAGCGAAGCGTCTCTTCGCTGGTTGGTAAAATCGTCAGAATTAGTGGCATGCTGCTGTCATAAACAGTCGCTGCTTCCCTCCATCCTGAAGTGGCCATGTCTTGGTTTTCATCTTCCTTGGTTAATGTGGTGGCATTTTCTCCTGGCAGAGTCCCACTGCTTACTGGATCTTCATCAAAATGAACTGTGGTGGGAGATGCTAGGGTTAAATATTCCCAAGCTAGTAACTCCCACTCCCTGTTCCATGTCGTACCACCATCTTCCTCTGCATTGTTGAAGCCTAAGTTAATGTTGGCACTTGTGGCCTCAAGTTCCTCAGTGGGCAATACAGAAGTAGTCTCTCTCTTCTCTGACAGGAAGTTATCAGTTTCTCCTGTACTGCTGCTCCCTGGACCTTCCTCAAGCTCGTCTATGATGTTTAAGCTGGTTAAGATGGTACTTGTCTTAAGCTCCAGAGTTGGCAGTGTGGAAATGAACTCGCTCTGTTTTGAAAGAAGCAAATCGATGTGGTGAAAGGGACGCTGGGAGTTGTACTGTCTGCATTAAAGGCGGTGGTCATCCAGAGAGTACCTGCTGGTGTTACAGACAAAGTGTATGACCAATCATTCACAGCTTGGGTTGTGATCGGGGTGGAGACAGTCGTCGTGGTTCTGGCACGTTTGATAGCAGGCGACTTCGTAACGCTCTTTCGGGTTGGACTGGGGCGTTTGGTCGGGTTGGATTTCTTTTCTTTGGTCCCTTTCGGTGTTGTAGGTGTATGGACGGTGCTTGCAGGACTCGTCACGTTGAAGAGGTGCAGGTCTTACCTTTGGCCGCTAAATCAGGGGTAAGCAGTATTTCCTAGCGTCCGCCACAGAAGGCGGAGCGATGCGCCGTTACGCGTCCTGCTGCAACACAACACAGGAGAGCGCTCAAGCTGACAGGAAGTGAACACAAATGGAAAAACAAATGGACATAGGGAAGACTTAATTTGGTGAATTAACGGTTCTCGATTCGTTACCTTACAATCTCCTGCTTTAAATTGACGGTACTTATTAGAAGGTACTTAGCTAGCTCTCAAGACTGACATGCATGACCCTGCATCATTGCTAAGACTTGCATAATATTTGGGACATGCAGAATGTTTTCTGGAACTCGAACCCTCAGTTTTATGATGCTAATTCAAACCGTCAACATAGCAAACCTACATTGTAAATTATCAGTAGAATCATGCAGGTCGAGGGTTTGTCATATTTGAACAGCGATTCTTAGGATTCTAAACAATTTTATGGTCAGTGGGTTGTAAGGATCAGAACTGAGAACCAAGAGGTGTGAGTGCTTTAAATAATTTGAGTTAGTGTGTTAGTACCAGGAGCTGGAGACATAAGCAGAAAAAGAGGGGAAACAGAGGTTATGTTAAAGTTTCCTCAAAAACAACTGAAACAATAAGACAGAAGTAGGAAAATGAAAATTCTGAACTGTATCACTGACCAAAATCTGTAGCCAGCAAAATGTAACCCTTAACGTCCCCATGACAGGATCAAAATTAGTATTCTTACTGAATACTAATAAACTGCCTATAGCATTCCTAAACTTCTCTGGCGGACCAAACCGGGTTTCTTGTAGGGATCAATTGTTTTCTTTAAGTCCTGATTGTTACTAATCAAGGAGAACAATAAAAAAATATTTTAAACGAATATATGTCTGTTGTAAATTGAAATCTAACTTTAGAATAGCAAATATTCCAATACAACACTTAATTTACATGTCTAGTAGCTTACATTTAATTTGAGAACTTAATAATGTTTGTAACATAAAAAAATGTTCTCAGCAGCATAAAGTTTAATGTATAAAGTTTCATAAACTAATAGAATAAATAAAATAAATCTATTTTATTGGCAAAATGGTTTTATAAAAACAACCATAAAAATGCTAAATATCAGCACTGTTACTTGGTTAGGCCTAGAATCAGTCGACCCCTCGTTTATACTGAAACTAACAGGGATGTGACGAGACTCTGCTCATGAGACGGGATGATACATAAGACTGGGTTCACGAGAAGAGACGAGATTTGAGCACTATTTTAAAGAACATTTCAATGATGAAACATATGACTGGAATATGTCCTTTTATTTGACTAAAAGACATAAAAAGTTAACTGAAAAAAAGTGTATTTAGTGCATCAACTGCATGGACTCTCTCTTGTATGATTCACCAGCCATCTGCATCACGCAAACCTGTGCATCAACTTGTAAATGAAGTTGAAATCATCAGATTGTACATTATAAAATTTACATCATCAAAACACGTTAGAGGAGTAATCCCTGCAAAATGAACACATTTAAGGAAAAATTAACAGATATAATTAGACTAGGATACTATCTAAAAAAATCACACCCAAAATCTTCAAACTCATCTTCTTGTTGCTTCTTTTAGCGTCGTAGAGGGAAAGCGTGCATTGCTATTCGCTATATGAACTTGGAACCATATTAACGACCTGATAGGAGACCAAGTCAGTCAATCCGCTTTCTCCAAGTTTGTGATTGGCTGATTTTTTGGCACGTTTATTACTCAGTACCAAGTGGAGCAAGAGTGAAGGAGGAGTTTTCTCATGATTTTGCTCATGAAAGTTCCACTGTGTGCTCTGAATGTTGGCCCCAAAATAACGGCATGCTATTTGGCGAGACACTTTTCTCCTCAACGAGAATTATCGTGACGTCTTCATAACTCGACACCTCGTCATACCCCTTCAAACTAACTCTGATTCTCTTTTTACAGTCACAACAGCAGAGACAAAACGCCAGCCGTCTTCTCTTTTTCGAACACATTTTTATTCCTACTTTTGCAGTTATTCATGACATAAACTGAAACAATGAGATGCACTTTCCCCTCCCCCGGTCCCCATAAATATATAGATATAGAGTCGTTTTCTTAAGAAAAATAAATCGACTGTATCGAAAGGTACAAATTCACAATGCTTTGGTAAACCACTTCATTGTTACTTTGAGACCAATGATCAATCCATTGGTAGAAATCGAGCCAAGTCCTCCACGTGGCTAAATAAATAAATGCGTTTCATTGGTTAAAATAAATACAGGATTTTTTTTTTCTCGATGATGATGTAAAAACTGGCATGGCACACATAAGTGTCATATATTAAACATTTACAAAACATTTTAATAAAGTTTCCCTGATAAATCAAAGTGCATATAGACGCAGTGCACATAAGTCCATCTGAATGTTGTTGTTTTTTTCTCCCCCCGAAAATCCCACCCCGGAAAAAAACAGTTTACTGTTAAACCCTCCCCAAAGTTAGCCGGACGCAGCAGGCCAACTTGAGTAACCCGACAGTTACTTGTAAGTATGCCATATGTTAGCTTTTTTCTGATAAATGAGGTTAACAGTCATAAAGCGTTATTAAATACAATGATCAGCACCAGCGTTTTATTTACAAGATGTCGCTTTTCTGGTCTGGCTTCTCTTCTGGCTTTTTTTAGCGAAACTTGGATCGCTACATAGTCCTGTAAATCGCTTCACGATACAATGACAAAGTGGTGGAGTGATAAGGAGATGCCAAAGTGTCGTAAAAAAAACAAAACATTTTTTTTCCCTCAGTACCGGTTCCAAAGGCGCCCCAAGCGAGGAGAAAAAGTTGGGCGTTTGGAGCATACGATGTCTACCGTTAACTTGGTTTCTGTTAATTTTTGTTGAAGCACCTCTGTTTCGCGTGTGGCGTTTAGATGAGTAAAGCCATACTGGCGCGAATAAATGCGACCACATTCCAGATCCAGTGTAGGCATAAGTTACCTTCAGCGTCACAAAAACGAAAAAGGAAAAGGAAACCAAACGAGATCCGGGTGAGAGTGAGGGAGTGTGTGAGGTATTTCTATGGATCACTGTCTTTCGTGAGTCCGTTGGAGAAAAGAAAGAAAAATACTTTTAGTGGACGAGTGGAAGGGGAGCAAATATGTAAACACACACACACACGCACACACTCTAGAGACAAACAAGCACACACCTGACTGCTTGACAAACAGGTACATAAACACACACACCCAAATAACCACACACTTACACCCAAATAAACACTCTACTATTCACTCACTCTGCCTATACAAATACAAACACACACACGATCTACAAAAATGAACAAGCACACACTCGATTGCTTACACATAACCGAGAAAACTGTCATATAAATGGAGGTGAAAAAAACAAGTACATAAACACACACACAGATTCATCAACACACACACGCACACAAATAACCACACACTCTACATAGACAAACAACCACAGACTCACACATACACACTCGTACTACACACACACACACACAATATATATATATATATATGTACAAACACACTCACATCCATTCACAGATAATCACATGCACACTCACCCTATACATAATCACACACACACACATGCACACACACATTCACAGACTTAATCACACATCACCTGTACATAGAAAATCACACACACACACACACACCCCTATACATGAACAATCACACACACTCACCACCATATAGAACATCCACACACACACACCTATACATAGACAATCACACACACTCACCATATATATAGACAATCTCTCTCTCTCTTACACACACACCCTATACACAGACAATCACACACTCACCATATATATAGACAATCACTTATACACACACAGCCTATACATAGACAATCACACACACTCACCATATACAGACAATCACTCACACTCACACACATACCCTATACAGACAATCACACCTCACCATATACAGACAATCCCTAACTCCTCTTTTACATACCCTATGCATAGACAATCACACACTCTACCATACAGATGATATATACACACATACCCTATACACTTGAACAATCACACACACCTCACCATACCTGAACTAATCACTCCACTCACACACCACCCTATACGCAGACAATCTCCATATAGAACAATCCTCCACACTCCACACAGACAATCACACACACTCACACCATATAGACAATCACACACACCATATAGAGACAATCACTCACACACACACACACCCTATATAGACAATCACACACACTCACCATATATATAGACAATCTCTCTCTCCCTCTCTTACACACACACACACACACACCCTATACATATACAATGCACACACCTCTACATATATATACACAATCTCTCTCTCTCTCTCTCTCTCTCTCTCTCACACACACACACACACACACACCATCCTATCACACAATCACACACACTCCACCATATATATAGATAATCTCTCTCTCTCTCTCTCTCTCTCTCTCTCTCTCTCTCTCTCACACACACACACACACACACACACACACCCATCCTATACATATACAATCACACACACTCACCATATATATAGACAATCTCTCTCTCACACACACACACCCTATACATAGACAATCACACACACTCACCATATATAGACAATCACACACCACCTAAGAGACAATCACTCTCTCACACACACACACCTATATATAGACAATCACACACCTCACCATATATGAACAATCTCTCTCTCTCTCTCTCTCTCTCTCTCTCTCACACACACACACACACACACACACACACTCACCATATATATACACAATCTCTCTCTCTCTCTCTCTCTCTCACACACACACACTCACCATATATATAGACAATCTCTCTCTCTCTCTCTCTCTCTTACACACACACACACACACCCTATACATAGACAATCACACTCACTCACCATATATATAGACCAATCTCTCTCTCACACGCACACCCCCTATACATAGACAATCACACACTTACCATATATAGACAATCACACACACCATATAGAGACAATCACTCTCACACACACACACCCTATATATAGACAATCACACACACTCACCATATATATACACAATCTCTCTCTCACACACACCCTATACATACACACACACTCACCATATATGAACAATCACACACACCACATATGAGACAGTCACTCTCACACACACACACCCCTATATATAGACAATCACACACACTCACCATATATATACACAATCTTTCTCTCTCTCTCACACACACACACACTCACCATATATATAGACAATCACACACACTCACCATATATAGACAATCACACACACTGCCATATAAAAGTTAATCTCACTCTCACACACACACACCCTATACATAGACAATCACACACACTCACCATATATAGACAATCACACACACCATATAGAGACAATCACTCACACACACACACCCTATATATGGAGCAATCACACGCACACACCATATATATAGACAATCACACACACTCACCATATATAGACAATCACACACACCATATAGAGACAATCACTCTCACACACACACACCTATGAACAATCCACACACACCTCACCATATATAGACAATCACACACCATATAGAGACAATCACTCACACACACACACCCTATATATAGACAATCACACACACTCACCATATATATAGACAATCTCTCTCTCTCTCTCTTACACACATACACACACACCCTATACATAGACAATCACACACACTCACCATATACAATCTCTCTCCTCTCTCACACACACACACACACCCATCTATACATGAACATCCACACACACTCACCATATATATAGAACCTCTCTCTCTCTCTCTCTTTACACCCCACCCTATGCACCAGACAATCACACACTCACCATATATATATATATATATATATATATATATATATATATATATATATATATATATATATATATATATATATATATATATATATATATAAATGAATCTCTCTCTCTCTCTCACACACACACACACTATACATAGACAATCACACACACTCACCATATATAGACAATCACTCACACACACACACACACACCCTATAACATAGACAACCACACACTCACCATATATATAGACAATCATAGACACACACATATACATAGACAAACACACACACACACACACACATACATCCCATACAAAGACTATCACACACTCATACACACATGTGCCATACTGTTCAACCACTATACATACATACACAATCTCACACATACAGACAATCAAACACACAACTATGCATACACACACACACACAAAGTCACACCCTCACACATACAAACGCCACTATGCCTTTACACGTACACTACATTATGCATAAAGACAAGAATAGACACAAACCCAGTCTCTCATCATAGGCTCTCTATGAGAGGAGTGAAATGCACCTGACGGAGCGATGGCGAGGGGGAAAAAACAAAGCACGACAACGACCAAAAAAAGGTAAACCGCTTATCTCTGGAAAAAAACTGAGAGGCAACTGGCTGAGCAAGTCCTGCATAATATACGTAGTTCTGCCCCCTTTCCCCAGACGCTTTTATTAAATACATATATTTGTTCTGTATTCATGTAAAATCATCTAAAAAAAGGACACATAACAGTCAAGGATTAAAGCGATCGATATCGGTCGAAAAAAGGTTAGGCAAATAAGCTGCAGCTTATTCAGGTTACAACAAATTATTCATCTCATATTATTGATTTATTCATATAGATTTATAGTTAGGTATAAATACAAATATACTCATATAGAAGTCCGCAAGCACAAATAAGCTGCATTTATTGAACTTTTTTTTTCTTTTAACAGTCGGAGAGGATGGAGGATGAGGTGGTGCGGCAAATCGACCGTGTGCAGGAAAGTGACCCTGTTTTTTTTCTTTTTTCATCGTCAAAATCTTCCCTCCTTCTTCCACCTCATATACGCCATGTGGCGGTACAACAGTCCTGCCCATGTGTGTGTTTTTTTTTACAGCTTTAAATTGTATGAACTCGTTTTTTCAGTCTGAGAAAAATGAGTGAAATGAGCACTTAGCAAAGGTTTTTTTTCCTCATTGTGACAAGTTCACATTCACAATAAAGCTTTAAGTATATTTCTTTTTCCGGCTTTCTGATGCTTTCCTTTCCTCTGTTAGAAGCGCGGTGCTGATGCGGTCTTGGCGCTCGAGGCTTCGGCGAACTTCGGAACCGAATCCTGGCCATGACGAACCAGGTTGGGATGTATCCCAAATTAACCCTCAGGGCCGCCAAGTAAGCGCTCGAATCCGAATCCAGGCGAATCCGTCCCCGTCTGATTGCGGCGAAACCCGCTTTCGCAAAACACTGTCACGGATTTTTCTTTGCTGATTTTAGGACCAGCGTTCTAACCTGGAAACTCACAAAGGAGAAAGAGAGAGATAAAGAGAGACAGATTGAGAGAAAGTGAGAAATCTCCCCCTGTCAGAGACGCCCCGAGGAAAGCGAAGCCAGCGAGAGAGAGAGAGGCGAGTGTGAGAAGAAGAAGGAACAGAGTGTGTGTGGGGGTCTGAGAGACAGGGTTCCAGGAACTCGCCCGGCCAGAGAGCAACAGCAGGAGCAGCAGCGGGCACCTCAGCGAAGGGACGAGAGACAGCGCAGCGAAACGGCTCGGCTCGACAGCGATGCTTTACTCGACATCCGCTGCACCGGAGACTTGGGGTCGTGACGCGAAAGCCACTGGATCAGGAAGTTGCCGTGCTTGTTGAAGTCCGACATGCCCTCTGATGGAGGGAGAGAGAAAGAGAGAGAGAGATCGAGTGTGTAAATGAGGGAGAGAAGAGAGAGACAGATACACAAATATATAGAGACAGAGCGAAGAGCAGGGAGATGGGTACAGAAAGATGAGTAAAGAGATAGTAAGAGAGATAAACATGTATGGAAAAATAAAGACGGAGAGAAAGTGAGAGAGAGAACTAGTGATGAAGAGAGCATGAGAAAGAGGTTATAAGGGAGAATGGAATAAAAAGAGAGTGTATGAGAGAAAAAGGGGATACAGATAGAATAAAGATCAGAAATGAGTTACAGACGCAGAGAGAGAGAACGAGGAGAGCAGAAAAGAAAGAGAGGTCTGTGGTGTGTGTGGCAAGAGAAAGAACATATATAGACAGTGTGAGGAGAGAGCAGTGAAGGAAGAAAGGGGTGTCAAGAAATGATTAATTGTTTTGATGAATTATTAAACCGGCCCTTTAAGAGGGAAGGGGGCGTGGCCTGTACTCACTGGGGCAGGGCTCCATCCTGCAGGGTCTCAGTGCACGCTGGGTTTAGAGAGTCAGACAAGGCGATGGTGTTGTCTAGGAATTAATAACCAGAACACCTGCCTCCTGGTCCCATTACACGCGTCACCGAACACTTCACACACACACACACACACACACAATTTAAAATCCATTATGAGGTAACAATACATCAGTCTACACTGATACAATGATCAACAAGACCACAACATGGATCCAAAATGAAAACATCAAGCAGACATCATATATATTGTAACATCACTTTATATTGGAAAAACATGTCAGTTTTTAGTTTTATTTTTTTAGGAGTAAAAATGTCAAATGATAGCTGCTGTTTATTAGAAATGAATGGAAATGGCTGTGTTTAATCAGCATATGATATTGTCTCATATCATCACTGGCTCCTGAATTGAATTTAATCAAAATCACATTGTAGCAGAATTTGTGATATCACGACGAGCCTTAGATTAGTTTTCAGTTTTATCAAGATACAATATTATTAATATTATTTATTAATTATATTTAATAATTAATATTGGAAAACAGAATTGGTGGTGGTGTTGGTCTAGTGGTTAGGCTACTCGCCACTGGACCAAGAGGTTGTGGGTTTGAATCCTACCTCCAGCACCACCATCATTGAGTCCCTGAGCAAGATCCTTAACCCCAAGTTCCTAATAATAATAATAATACCAATTTTGTTGACAATGATTCCACGTCTGCCATTATCACAAAATCTAATATGACTCAATTCCTGTTTGATTCAATTCAGAATTCAGTTCAATTTAGTTCATCACCTCCATTCATATCAAATCACAAAAAGGAGCTGGTGCACTGCTGAGATAACCTTCTCCATTCCTGTGAGTGTGTGTAGTGTGTGTTTCTCCCACCTGTGACCACGGTCCGAGTTTCCACTCAGCAGAATAGGTATGCGGTTTGCAGTCATCGTGACTCGGGGCCTTCGTCGCTGCAATGGCGGCTACCGGATCGACTTGAACACTGCGTCTCCCAGGCTGGGCATCACTGACGTATCTAGGTTTCAGGCCGACCACGACTTACTGCACTCCCCCCACTCACCTGCCACCCAGCTGCACACGCGCGCACACACACACACACACCCACACACACACACAAAGTCAACACTGAACATACAAATAAATTAAAAATTGACTGAACAGAATTCTGAGGTAAAAAGTCTGAATTTTAATGGATTAAATCAGAATTTCAACAGAATTCTGAGGTAAAAAAAAGTCTGAATTTCGACTGAGTAAGTCAGAATTGTGAGATAAAAATGGCAGAACTTTCAGCTTAATATAAGTCAGAATTCTGAGATAAAAATCTGAATTTTGATTCAATGATGAAATTTTAAACGTGTATACTTAGAATCTGAGATAAAAAGCCAAATTTAGATTTCACATTTTATTTTAATATGCGGAACATTACTTTTTTTTTTTTTTTTTTTTTTTTTTCTTTTTTTTTTTTTAATTTTTGTGACCACATCCCCACCAGCGAAAGAATTTGAGATCCTCACGATGCAGGAGGCCCCACCAGAGGCAGGCCAGGCGCACCAGCCCACTCGGCCACGCCCACAGGACCAACCCCCAGGTCACCGGAACCCCAGCCGAGGCAGGGAGTGCCCCAGGACCCCCCAAGCCCCCCGCATTACTAATCAGAATTGAACACTAAGATAAACAGTCAGAAGCAGCTGTCTTAATATGTCAATAAATATTTTTTTCTCCTCTAGGCGGTTGAAATGGGATGAAACTTAGTTAGTTTATGAAGTTGTAGTGGTTTGTTGGCACACAAACCCCCAAACACACACACACACTTACATGGGCTGTGCACACTCCTGTAGGTAACAGTCTCGGTACATCACTGGAGGTTTCTTGATTTTCTCGCAGAAGCGCCGGTGCACCATCCTCATCTCGGCGTTCTTACGGCAGCCGTAGCGCGTCATCTCTGTTCCTTTAAACACACACACACACACGTGCATGACAACACTCAACCTCTCAGTCAAGCTGCTCTTGTCCTACATCAACACTGTCATTTGTGCAAAAGTCACAGAGCGTGGGATTTTATCATGGCTAACGGCAGCAACAGGAGCAGCGCAAAACGCTTCATTTAGTGTGATAAAATAATAAAACATCACTATAACATCTGGTTTTGAATGGCAAATGCTCTCTTAGAATTGTACCATCTCAATTCCAAATATAACTGCAAGCAGTGATTACAGGGGCCATGCAATTCGCAGCTTTATCAGTTTTTGATGAATCGAAGTGGACAGATGTTGAAAAATATGACATTCATCCTTTTATCTAGGGTGCTACGGTTCAAAACTTATTAGGCAAAAATGCAAAATAAGCTTATTAGCGCCACCAGCGCTGGCAAGTGGTGCAATTTTTTGCCTGAGTAGTGGGAGGACCAGACCTACCTGCCAAATTTCAAAGCTGTAGCCCACCCAGTGACACTCAGTGTGTGGCACTGCAGTCCTATGCCAAGCGGCCACATTTGTTGCATATTTGAAAAATGAGGCCTAAATTAAAATGTGCTCAAGCAGCAGAAATTAAGAAGAGTGTCTAGGGGTTCAAATGATACCAGTTGCATGCAGATTGGACAAAAATCCAGGGACTAGTTAAAGAAAAAAGATGGGTTTTCATTTCATGCAAATTTGCGAAAAATCAAATATGACAGGAATAGATCACGGTCTAAAAGAAATTATATCTTAACTCATGGAATAAGATGGTATAAGATTTTTGAGAAACAGAGCTATGGTTCAAAAGTTATTAGGAAAAATGCAATTTTTTTTGGAAAAATGCAAATTAGCTTATTTTTGAATTTATAATTTTTTTTGCCTGAGTAGTGGAGTGGGGGTGCAGGACCTGCCAAATTTCAAAGCTGTAGGTCTTACAGTTTTCTCCTAGCGCATTTTAGGGCAGAAAAAAAAAAAAGTAGCCACGATTCCAATAGGGTACCACGCAGTGTTCCACTGCATGGCCCCCTAATTATTGTTATTTTAAAAATCTAAAATGGCTCTAATACGGCGTCATAAATAAGAGCAAATTCTATATTCATCATTATCAGCTTTTACAACAGCCTATAAATTGGCTAATTTGTCCACTAGAGGGCAGCAATGCAACTCCACTCAGGGCTGAGTGGTTGCACTGGCGTGGAAATGTGTTCAAGGCTCAGATTAAGTTCCCAGCACCCCACCCACACACACACACACACACACCTCCCATGGAGTCTTGGAGCAGGGAATTCATCTTCACCACCCAGGAGTAGGGCACCACGTTGTCTGGCACCATGTTGCTCTCACTAGCGCCATCGTTTGGCCGCTCATTGTCCGTGATGTATTTGACGGACACCTTCACCCTAGCTGACCCGTGCATCCGAATCTAACACACACGACACTCACATGTTAGGGGTGTGTGTGTGTGTGCATAAGTGTAGTTTTTGCAAGCACAAAGTGTGTGTGGAAGTGTGTTTAACCATGTGTGTGGGTGTTTGTATGTAATTAAAATGATACATAAGAAACATCCTAATAATAATTATTAATATTATTTATTAATTATGCTTTAATAATTAATATTGGAAAACAAATTAGTGTAGTGGTGGTCTAGTGGTTAGGACACCAAGAGCGTGGGTTTGAATCCTACCTCCAGCACCACCATCACTGAGTCCCTAAGCAAGACCCTTAACCCCATAATAATAATAATAATATGTATATATATAATAATAATAATAATAATAATAATAATAATATTAGGTTATTCTTAAACCAAAAGGTCACTTTAAACGAGTGGAAAAATAAAAAATATTAATATATTATTTAATTAATCATAGCCTAATATATGTCTATATACTGTACCTGAATTACAACAAACTGTTGCAACAAACTGCTTTTTTTGAGATTTTTGAGAATTTTTGATTTGTGTTTCGCGATAAGCAGCGTCATTTTAAAAAGCGGCCGGTGGTTGAATAGGTATCGCTTGTTCTTGTTCTCCATTCACTCACTCCTTTTTCGATGACCCGAAACGCGTCTCCGGAAATCGGCATGAGGATTCAAGGAAGAAATCACTGGAAGCTTGTCTTCACAGCTGTGCGGGAACAAAGAGAGAATTGAACTTTTTCTATTCAGTCAATTCCTGACTGTATTACAGAACTGCAACGACGTTAGAGAATACGCTAAACGCAAATTAGACATTTTGTTGCAAAACATATTTACATGTAAGTTCGTTGTGGTATTTTGCTAGTTGTTAGGGTTAGTTTAGGTAATATGCATTTGCTCTCCCTGTGTTCGTGTGGGTTTCCCCACAGTCCAAAGGCTTGCGATATAGGTAAACTGGCGACTCTAGAATTGGCCCCGTAAGGTGTAGATGTTGGCAGTGTGTGTGCCCTCCAGTGTGTTGGCGCCTGCCAGGGTTGTTCCCTGCCTTGCGCCGTCAGTTCCCGGGATAGGCTCCGGCTCCCCCCCACGACCCCGGCTGGGATTAAGCGGTTAAAGAAGAAAGTTTAGGTGATATGCATTAGGGTTAAAATCGCTGTTGCTGGGAAAAACGTTGTTTGTGCTCCCTCTGGCGGCTTCCTCTAGTAGCTAGCGATCTATAGCAAGCTTATGTCTCGATGTTTGTCTTCTACCAAATAAAGCCAGGCATTTCCAAGACTGAAGGGCAAATCCACCAAAACACAACATTTTCTCAGCAAATCTAAATTCCATATTTAGACGATGAACACTAGCATAGATCCAGCAGTGAAAATAAGCTTTGCACCGGAGAACATATATTTAGGACATGCGACAACTTTATATTTTTTCTCGCTATCTTGAGATCACAATGAAAATCGTTTTCTTGAAATCACAAATTAAAAAAAAATCCTTGATGGCAGGAGCCTCCTTCTCAAGCTCTCGTCCGTGACGATAATGACATAGAGCCATGTTAGAGAACTTGGGTGAAAATTATCGTGATTTGAGAATCTTGGCGTCATTGAGCGTATAAAATCATGATCTCAAGAAAACGACTTGACCACAAGAAAAAATGTGATCTTGAGATAACAAGAAGAAAAAATTATGTTCACGTGTCCTATATCAACGTCTGTACATATATATTGATTCACATTTGTGTAAAAAAAAAAAATCTTACCCAAAATGTGCGTTGTTCCGTTCAGCTCCTGAATGAGGAGATGCCTGGCCCCTCTCGGAACTTCAAGTACTTTAATGACACCTGAAGCCCAAATCACAAGGATGGATGGTGAGGATGAATGTAGTGATCTAAAGTTTACAGCAGATGGTGCCAGTGGACTAGCAGTATGTAACAGTGAGGACTCTGGGCTCCGTTCACCAACTGTTCTTTACACAAAATTTGTTCCTAAAACCTATGCGTTTTTCGAGAAGAATCTGATGTTACTAATGTTTTTCTTGTTCTAAAATTTGATTACGTTATTTGGTGCATTAACTTTGGCGTTCTTCAATTGTTCAGCACATTCACTAACATTTTGTACTATTTTAATTACTTTCTTTGAAGAGTGACAAGCGTTGGGCCGTTTGAACAAGTCGTTAGGAGAAAACCGCACCTTTAGCAGCCAGTGAGTGAAGTTAAACATGCGTTTTACACTTGGTGCCGTCGCCACCGCACACACCGCATTTATCCTCCTGAAGGCCGGAACCCACCACATTGTCACAGCCTACTTTCTGGAGAGAGAGTAACAATGTCAGCAAGTGTGTATCCAGGAATATGCATGAACACACACACACACACACACAACACTTGCAAGCATGCCTGCAAACAGACATAATCACGGCCTACTTTTTGTGAAAGTGATCAGCAAGTGATCAACAAATTCACCTGCATGCAAAGCACACATGCATCACACACCTGCAGTTGTGAGCATGCATACACAAATCACACACACATTTATGCGCTAATGTGTACACTAGCAAGCATGCAAACATACAAAAGCAGATGCACAAACTTATATTGCATGCATGCTTTATTCACACACATGCAGTCACATACACTTGCAAACATGCATGCATGCACGTACATACACATGCACAAACTTGTGCTTTCATGCGTAAGCATACACACATGCACCAACACTGATATTGCAGGCATGCTTTGCTCACACACACATGCACAGTTACAAACACTTGCAAGCATGCAGGCATGCACAAACACACACATGCACAAACACGTACTTACACGCATGCAAGCATACACGCATACATGCACAAACACACACACTTAGATGAACCCTTGCAAGTGTATTTGTTTATGCGCACACACATTATAACTGCTTAAAAAAGAGTAATGCTGTCAGCAAATACTCACACATGCACACATTAAGCTCACGCACACACACTCACACTTGTGAACATGTAATCAAAAACGCATTATCACTTTCTTAATGTTGTCAGCAGTGTTCACACGCTACAATTTCATCACCACACGCATACACACAACCATAACCACACACACATATTCCCGCCATTCTTTCGATATAGTAACACTTTTATAGGGCAATGAATGCCAACCGTCAGTAAATGGTATATACTCACCTCACACTAGCCATACACACACATACACTGTAGGGGTCTTTGTAGGAGCAGCGGATGCCCGGCTCCACCAGCTCCTGCATGTTGACCACCACACGAGTCTCTCTGGACTGGCAGTACAGACTGCAGGCGCTGCTAAGCTACGACAAGACGGGAAAAACAGATTTAATTTGAGAAAAAACACAAAGACGGGCAACAACCGCTAATAAACTCTGCTTTCTCAGAAAAATGTTGAAATATTTCATAAAGCAAGATTGTCCGGGCTAAAATGATCGGACAGCCAATACAGATATTTTGGTCTAATTTTACTCAAAAAGATTTGAGAACTGAATTTATGATGTGTTTGGTGGAACCCCTTAAAATTGATATACCACAATATTCTCATTTTCAAACTGTGAAAATATAATAGAGTTTGAAATATCGTTCATATCGTGGCACTCGATATACAGTTGGTCCTCGAGATGCGTTCCGATGATCCCATTGGAAAATTGGAAAATATTGTAAGTTGAGAAGACTTTTTTTTTTTCAAAATTGGGCTTTGAAACACCAAAAATGATGCACTCTAACACCGAACTCTGAGCGAATCACCAATCTGGCGATCTCTGGCAGGGTAAGGGCATCTCCCTGCATGAATCGTAGATCGGCAGCGTCCCAATGTATCATAGCGTATACGCTGCTGCGTTTGGATGCCGCATGAAACAAAAAATATTTTTACAATTTTGTCGTATCACTATCGTCATCGTAAGACCGAAAAATCGTAACTCGGGGACCATCTGTATTGCCCAGCTCTACATCGGCATCCATTCCTCTATATATGTGCGTTCAACAACAACAAAGGAATATGTATGATAAAAATCTAGAAATGTAGAATTTCACAGTTTAATTTCACAATGTGTAATGGTGGAAAATTTCCCCCAGTTCTCCACTTTTATCCTGATTTCACTTTTCAAAACATCGACACAAACAGCCGCGATCAAGTTGCATCAAAAATCCCCCTTTTTCAGCTGTTTTCGATCCGGCACCTTCTTCCCGGTCCAAAACGTACGCCGCCCCTTCAGGACTGTAAAATTCCCCGTCTAGTTGAGCCGCGATTTTGGCCGATTCTGCTGCGGTCGTAGGGGCCGGGCTCGGGGCCGAGGGTTCGACTGCTCTTCTGAGAAAACATGTGCTACATGTGCAGCCTGTCTGATGAGCTCATCCCTTCGCAGGAAGTGGAAGTAGGAAAAAATGGGGGAATGCGATAGTGCTGGCAGACATATTTTTACCTCTCGCTCTATTATATTAATGCACAACAGCTGCCTGAAGCCAAAAACACGATGAAAGGATTTAAAGTGGGAGGAAAGAGTGCGAAATCAAATCCAACTCAAAGGTTGAAAATGTGCAAAAATGTAGTTGCCACTTTACCAATGTTGAGTCTCAAACTTTTGCATGCCACAGGTGCCTACGATTTTCCAATTCAAAGCAAAAACTGAAAGTTTCTCTTCTGGTTAAAGTAAAAGGAATGTTGGTAAAAGGAAAATTAAATACTTGAATACTTAAGTACTTTAAATGCTTTTGGACAGTAGCAACATGCACTTACGTCATTTTTGACTAAAGGTATCTGTACTTTGACTCAAGTAGGTGAGTTGGGCAACTGGTGGTTTGTAGGGTAAATAAAGAAGATTTTAACAAAAAAGTTATTGTACGTTACTGTGTCTCTCGCTCTCAGTTTGTTATATAAATTTTATAAGAGTATTTTCGGAGTGTATTGTGTTTGTAGGGTCTAAAGTTGTGTGCAGTTCACATTTATCCAGTAGGGCTGGCCAATATATCAAGTGTCATGATACAAGCAATATCTTTAAGGCTTGAAATGAAACTATCACAATATATTTCCTATATTTAACGGGGTTCCGCTTAGCATCTTTAAAGCAGTTGCATTTTGAGTATTATTGCGCAAAATTTGTGCTTGTTCTTGACGTGCTTTATTGATGGCAAAATAGCTTAAAAAGTGCATATTGAAACCTTTAATTTTTTAAGTTTGAAGGTTTTTTTTATGGCAACACTACAAAAAGTAGTTAAAGCACCTATTGCTACACTGCTTCAGTTGTGTGAGATCATTGGCTTTCATGCATTAATGTTTATACTTTAAAAAAAAAATTAATTTCTTGCATAAATGTTCATATTTAGCTTAGACATACCATATAAACGTCACTGCAAATAGATCTTGATGCATATCCTATTTCGACATTTGGTCAAGAAACGTTATATATGAATCCTTAATAAAATGGGAAATACAGAAAAACAAAAAAAATCATGCTGAATAAAAAATGAATATATCGATTTAGTTGGTCCATAACTATAGCGATTTGAATGTCAAATCATATCATGCAGCCCCTTTTTAACATGGCTGATTACTCACGGTCGGGCTGTTCGTAAGGCAGCCAGTGGTGTCTGCTGTTGTGGTACTCGAACTTGTTGTCCAGGCTGCTGCACTGCTCGGATCTGTTGTCCTGGTACGGATCCTCACACTCGTGTGTGTTACATATCTGGAACTGGTAGTTGGAGCCTGAACGGCCGGCCGCCATTAGCAGGGCTGGGGGGACAAAGGTGTTTTACATATATATATATATATATATATATATATATATATATATATATATATATATATATATATATATACATACATATATATATATATATAGAGAGAGCTATACAGTATATATATAATGTGTATCATATCTTCAGCCTTAATTAAAATCCAAAAGTTTGTTCAGTTGTTCTCAAAGTTAAAGATGATCTTTTAATGAATCTAAGACTTTGTTTTGTTTTTCTTATTTAATTACCAGTTTGTACTCTTGTAGTTATGTTTATGACAGCAGTGAACTTTAGTAAACTCCAACAAAAACATTTTGGAGACTTTACAGAAGCCCATCTTTGTGCACACACACATGGATGTCTGGCATGGGTGGAACTGTGTCACCCTCTGCACATGGTGGGAAGCAGGCCCAAACTCACTCCATGCCCCAGTGTCCAAGTCACACATATGATGTGGGGGTCAGCGCAGTGACCCATAAAACGGTACTGGGGAGTGAAAAACTGCACACACACACACACATCAGAAAAAAACACTTAAAGCATCCCCCGGTACTAAGCAGTACAGTGTATGTGTGTGTGTGTGTGTGTGTATCATGTCTCTTATAGAGTGGATGTGTAGCATATACTTATACACAAAGGTCAATGTGTGTTTGCATATGCCATATGCATGTGTTGCGTGGCGTGTGTTTATATGCGATTGTGTTCAGGTTGACATGAGTGTGTTCGTCCATATGTGTATTTGTATATATGTTTGTGTTGGGTTTGTGCACATATGGACGTGTATGAGTGAGTGGGAATGTGTGTGTGTATATGTGTATGTATTTGTGTATATGAACATGCGTGTGCGTGTTTGTAGACCGCCATAATGGCGACTTTGACCTGATTACACTCTGATGGTATGAGTTATATGTCCCTTCTCAGTTCATGTGGTGTTTCTTAAAAAAGTGTGTGTGTGCGTGTGTGTGTGTGTCAGCACCTTGCCGTCTGCACATATGGTGCCATCTATGGGAGGTCCCTTCTTGGTCTTGCTGAAGAAGGGGTTGTCAGGGTGAGCGCACCACAGCTGCTTACAGGGGTCAAAGGTGCGATACTGACCACAAGAAAGACAGAGAGAGAGAGATGGATGAGGGTTTAGTCACTCGCCCTCTTCATCCAGCTGTCCACTCAACATAAACCTGCTCTTCTCAGTGTGGACATGATAAAGGAGCAGTATGTCGCTCTATACCGAGAGACAGCAGCAGTAGACAATAACTCTTTACTTAAGGCAAACTGTTACAGAGCGGCTTTCGAAGGGTTCCTACACAAATTGTAGACCTTGTCCATACTCAAATTCTCAGACTTCGTAGCCTTCATCGTACAAATCACTACTCATTTATTAAAAAAAAAAAACTGATTTAAAAGTTTACATTTACAGCATTTAGCAGATAGCCTTGTCCACTAGACCACCACCTAGCTATGGCATATCCCAGTTAGGGTTGCACTGATCTGATACATGGATCAGTGTACATTAGCAACTAACAAAGTGAACATTAGCAACTAGCATAGTGTACATTATTAACTAAACATTTATTATTACATTAGCAACCCCCAACATCGCCATTAACTAACATAGTGTGCATTAACCTTCTTCAAAGTGAACATTATCAACTTCAGCATAGTGTACATTAGCAACTAACATTGTGTGCATTAGCAGCTAACATCATGTGCATTAGCAACTAGGATGGTGTACATTAGCAACTAGCAAAGTGAACATTATCAACTAGCATAGTGTACATTAGCAACTAACATTGTGTACATTAGCCACTAACAAAGTGAACATTAGCAACTAGCATAGTGTACATTAGCAACTAACATTGTGTACATTAGCAACTAGCATGAAGTGTACATTAGCAACTAACAAAGTGAACATTAGCAACTAGCATAGTGTACATTAGCAACTAACATTGTGTACATTAGCAACTAACATTGTGTATGCTAGCAACATAGTGTACATTAGCAACTAACATACTGTACATTAGCAACTAACATAGTGTACATTAGCAACTAACATAGTGTACGTTAGCAACTAACATAGTGTACATTAGCAACTAACATAGCATATGCTAGCAACTTACAGTGTACATTAGCAACTAACATGGTGTACATTAGCAACTAGCATAGTGCATATCAGCAACTAACATACTGTACATTATCAACTAACATAGTGTACATTAGCAACTAGCATAGTGTTCATTAGCAACTGACATTGTGTACATTAGCAACTAACAGTGTAGGCTAGCAACATAGCGTACATTAGCAATTAACATAGTGCACATTAGCAACTATTAGCAATTTATATCCATTATGGCACCGTACTCTACTTTCTTGCAATTGCTGAGATGTTAAACTGCATTTTATTGTACTTGCAAAATGACACGAATCAGAATGACACGAATGCAAATTTCCCACCTGTGGGACTAATAAAGGCTTATCTTATTTTATCTCACCTTATCTAATCTAGTCTCATCTTGTACTTCTATTCATACAAATTCTGTGCAAGGTTCTGTGCTCCTTCTTTTTTAAACTAGTTGGCCATTATAACTGTGACCTTTAAGTAAAGAGCTACTGCCTGTGTTAACAGCACAAACACATGGACACCATTTTTAACCCCAGCGGATGAATATGGAAGGCCACTTCATGCAAACTAAAACACAACGATGCATAAAAAGACAAAACTCCCAGTTACAGTGGTTCTGCTTTCAACACAGCTTTCAACCAGCACAGTCAGCTCAGAAAAATGTCTGCTAGCGATGACACATGACTGACATTCATGTTCCAAACAATAAATAAATAAGAAGAAAATACATTGATTTTCCCCCCTCCTGAACGCACAGCTAATGTGTTTTGTCTCATCTCAACACCACAAGGGGGTGCGTTCAACCCTATAAAAGCGATACAGTTGTGAGTGATTGATTTTATTTAGTCATATTAACTGTAGTTAAAGGGAAATTTATACCAAAAGCTGTCTTCGTTCTGCTAAACCTAGCAAATTTGTGACTTACTATCTGCTAAAGCTAACATTGTAGAAAACTTCATCAGACAGACTTAGTGTTGATATTGTAAACATTTGGTCGTCAAGAGATTTGAGCACGCTTGTGAGAATGTGTTCTGCAGCTAAAAGCCTTTCGACAAAAACAGTCTGCAGGCCATATGGGATTTTAGCCTGAACAAAACCAGACGTTTGGCTGAAATCTCACACGGCTGACAGACCGTTTTATTGTACCAAACAAGAGGTTAAAGGGACACTCCACCCAAATACACCAACATCATCATTGCAAACTGCATTGGCATCTGGGATTCTGGAAACATCTTCGGGCACCCTGAAGCAACAACATGTTTGCATGATCAAAAATACACTGTGAGTCTGAAAAAGCAACATCTGTTCCTTTGCTTATTGGCAAATTTTCAAATTTCTTTCACTGCTGCATTCAGAATTAAATTAGCAACAATATGATTATTATATTTCCTACCACACCATAAACATGTAGCTAAACTCATTTATTGTTCAAGTTGTCATGGGTTGTAAATATGAAAATATTGTTGTTTTGTGTCATTTCACAAGATATTGTAGCTACATGTTTAAGGTTGACGATATATTTATGAGTGAGAACTTGAACAGCGAAAAATATAACGTCAATTCATGAGTCCATTATCTGTTTTTGAAATTACAAGTTACGAAGACATGAAGTCAGCAATGCCACTGGTCAATCGAATCATCAAATTAAAGTTCAAACAAAAATATAAGCGACATTTTAAAACAAATTTCAGGCATCAGTTTGACTTGATTAGCAGTACGTTATTCAAGGGAAGACATTAGTAGCATTTACTCATTAGCCTTCTGATGAGTAACCGCATACGCTGCTACTTTTTTACTTTATTTTTTACAATTTTGTCATATCAGTATCGTCATCATAAGATTGAAAAATCATCAAACCATCGTAACTCGGGGAACAGCTGTATTATAAAACACTGTGCAAATTTCATTCTGAACGCAGCAATGTAAAAATGTGAAAAAATGATCAAAAAGTCACCTTTTTATGACTCACGTGTAAATATGTTTGTATTGTCTGCAAATAGTGTAATATGTTCAGCTCATCTTATTTAGAGACAAAAATGTGTCTCATTAATAACATATTTATAGAAGTGCAGAGCCAAAGAAAAAACTGACAAAGGTCCAGAGGTCCCTCTCGTTTGACTCACAATACAGATGTGAACAAAAATGTGATGGCATGATGGTTTGGATGACGAGGCGGCCGCTCGGCTATGAGGTGGGTGGCCTTACCTGGGCTCCTGTTGGCCCCACCTTTTGCAGCTGAGGGGGACGAACGGTGTGACAAGAAAGTAAAGTAGAGTCCATGCAGTGCTTGGCTGGAAACGTTATTCATTTAGAGTCTGAGAACACTTAGTCAGAGGTTCTAAAATATCACCGTTTCGAATGCTGTTGGGGACATTCTGAAACAGAGGCCATCTGGAGCTGTTTCTGTTCGCCGCATGGCACAGAAAGTCAAACATTTCGAACGTTTTCTTTTTTTTTTCACCCGCTCGGCCAGAGAAACTCAACTGACTGTGGGGTGGTTCAAGAAAGTCACAGCAATAAAAGGTGTGCGTTCACAAACGCCAATTTTCAGTCAAGATAGTGTAAAGAATAAATGTGTCAAGTTAAAACCAGGCCTCTGTCAGACAAAAAATTCAATAACTATTATCTGCTTTTGCAATTACAAGTTACAGAGCCACTAATGCATTGCGACAGACAATTTTTAAAGTGTAGCCACATATCAGATCTGGTGAAACCCAATTTTTTTTAATTGCTCGGAGCAAAGCGTCATTGACGTCACTGAGCAGTGAAATTTGTGACTTATAGGGCCAATTTCCCAGTTGAGGATTAAGCCTAGTCCTAGACTAGCTTTGAGTTTGAATGGTAAATCTCCATTGGTACTGCAATTTAGTCCAAGACTAGGCTTAATCCATGAGTAAGAAACCAGCCAATTATTTTAAGTTTAAGTTTTAGTATTATTTTGGTTTTCTCTTATTTTGTTTTGGCTTTATCACTCGAACCTACAAAACATTTTTTTGCAGTGGAAAGAAGCAGGTAATTGTTCTGTTAAACTTCTTGAACGCATCACACAATCTTTGCTTAATTATCAATGTAATACGTTTACCTAATAACTGTAAAAAAAATGTAAATCAGAAAATGTAAAAAAAAAATGGTGCATGCTAAACATCTCGAAAGGCATCGCGCGATCTTCGCAGCTAGCGGGTGAAAAACAGCTGAAAATGGCCGCTGGCGTCGAATGCATTACTGACGCTGGCATGTATAACGTAAGAACGTTTTCATGTTTAAAAAGTTCTACGTAGCACCTGATGACTGACTCCAAATGAAGCAAGCCATCGCGAGGCTTCAGGGTTATACATGCTCACAGCAGCGGTCGTAAGGATGCCGTACGATAATTACGCGCCATAATGCATTGCTGTGCCAATGCGGGCGGGGTCAGTGAAGGGGACGGGGTCTGTGTAGGGTAGAAGGGGGAAGGGGGCGGGGCAAACTCACCGCAGTGCACATCATGTAGCCGGCACCGAAGTCGAAGCGACACTGTTCGTTCATGGAATAGTGCAGGCCCGGGAGCTGGGGAAGCTCCTCCCACGTGTGCTCAAACGGGTCGTCACGGAGACAGTCGTACGAGCTGGAGAAGACAAATAAATGTATTATTTCAAATAATACATTTTATTGAATAATTTCATTATCTGAACAATCAAATATTCATTATCCGAACCGCTTAATCCCTATCAGGGTCCCAGGGAACGGAGCACAAGGTGGAGACCAGCCCTAGACAGGTGCCAACACACCGTAGGGCACACACACTCACACAATCACAGGGCCAATTTAGAGCCACCAATTAACCTATATTGCATGCTTTTGGACTGTGGGAGGAAACCAGAAGGAAATCCACGCAAACACGGGAAGAGCATGCAAACTCCACACACAAAGGCCCCACGGCCAACACCGGGATCGAACCCAGGACCTTCTCGCTGTGAGGCAGTAGCACTTACCACTGCACCACCATGCCACGCCCTGTTCTTGAACAGTAATATTAGAATATTTTACATTACAATCCTTAAACAAGGACTTTAATTTCCACCTCTCTTGGAAACGGCAGCCTTTGTTATCAACTTTCCTTTTCTACTTGCTGTAGTCATGACAGTTGGTGGGGGACAGCACATTTTATACAGTTACGCAGGAACTCTGTAACCACTCTCTTGACACAGTGTTCACACAGAAGAATTGCGTGTTGAATTTCCGGGCTATAAATAATACATTTTAAGACAGAACCCGCCCTAAAATCAGTTCGTGGGCTATGATTGGCCGGAATTTGGACATGCCTGGTCTGGGTAAACGCCTGCAAACCCCAAGTTGCCAGAAAATGGCTAAATGTAATGACGGTGGAGCACTTAAAAAAGCTGCTCTAAAACATAGATATAATATAGAGCAGTGTTACCATAGTGTATATTTATTTTATATAAATATGGACATGTTAAATGAACAATTATTGAAGAAATTACATTTAAATTGCACAAAATGATACTGTTGTAGAGCTGAAGAAAGTCCAACAAGCAAATGTTTTCACACACATGACAATAAAATGTGCATATCTTCAAAATTTTGTGGCTTTTAAGCTGCAAGCGATGTGTGTATCTACATGTAACTCGCTCTAAGTAATTAAACACTGACCCAGTTTGGGGTGTGTCTGTAAAAACCTCATTGTTAGTAGAAACCAAGCTTCTGCTAAATACAAGCTGTGTGTAATGATGTATAACTCACTGTAGGTAATGACCCAGTGTGTGTGTGTGTGTGTGTGTGAAACCCACTGTAAGTAGCGTCCCAGCTCCTGTTGGCTGCAGCGTGACCAGTGGAACCGGTGGAATGCAGCCTGCACTAGCGGAGCCATGATGCTGCCCATCTGCACCTCGTCCCCACACCGATTCCCCTGACCATCATGCTCCATCCCCAACCTGCAACACACAAACAACACACACAGCAACCCTGACACCAAAGCACCACAACTCTGCACTGGACCCAATGCCCACTTTCTTGCTCATGAGTACCTCAGTGGTACCTTTAGCAGTCCAGGACTTGACCCGGTGACTCTTCGATCACAGAGCCAACTCTCTAATCGTTACACTACCAACTGCCCTAATTAGTCTAGGTCACACAAGCACACACACACACACACACACAGAGGTACTCACACATGACCGGTCTCATGGGCCACTACGAATGCAGAGGAGAATCCGTCCTCATGGTTTAAAGTGCAGCTCCTAACCGGGTGGCACATTCCCGTCACAGGAGCATAACCTGGCAACACACACACACACACAACAATTTTAGTTTAGCAACTATGCAATCTACACACAAACACACAAAACCTAAAAACCTTAAGACTCTCATGTGATTCTGATTTCAAGGTTTTAAGATTGTTTGTCATGTGCATAGTTATACAAATACAACATGTAGTGAAATATAAACTGAACAATCCAAATCAAAAAACAGAATTCAGAATGAATTTTTTTTATGTCATGTTAAAATCGTACAGTAAACTAAAGAGTAATAATAATATATACATAAAATAAAAAAAATAGAGAAAATCTTATAAGGTTGTACTACAGACAGTGACTGCACTTGAGAAAAATCTGGCCACTTTGTTCTTGTCTGTACTTCGTAGTATTCAAAGATTTTGAAAATAAACCATTGAACATGATTTTCATTGTCCAGAAGATGTTGCACTGTCATACGATACTAAACCCGTTACTATGTGTGCGTGAAAGACGGTAAAAAAGAAATAAAATTTTAAATAAAAGCACAGTCTACACGGAGGAATCAGGAAGGCGTGTGGACGTTGCCGCCCCATAACACACATATCCTGAGTAAAATTTTTTAGTAAAGTCATGGTTATCCGAGTTGCGGTTTACTTCAGTAAATAATGTGCAATATGTACAATCAATATTCTTTTAGATGTATATTTTTGAAATACATACTTCTTTCCTTCAAATCCACCTGTTTACTGTCTGCAGAAGCCGACCATCTCAATGTGCCTCATGCGAGAACCATTCTTAAAAAGAAATTTGTTATTAAAGACCCAGTAAGGTGAAAACCGTCCTTGGTTTGGTAACATGAAATGTGTCAGAAAAGTGAGTCTGAAAAGATGTGGAAAACCCTGAATTCAGTTTTACGGCTTTGTGGAGTTTTGCAGTTTAACAGCTTTTCACAGTTTTCACGGTAGAAGTAAGTAGGGTGGGACTAAAACACAGTCTGCCTATGTGTAGAGGTTATGTTTAGCATAGTCCCTCCCCTGATCCACTGCTCAGGCTCTGCCCACCCGCATAGCGTCAGTAGCCTACCTGCTAGTCTGGGTGAGTTCGCTAAGAGAGTCTGTCATATGCTAAGTCTGAAGCGGTTCCTAATATCTCCACTCCCTCTCCACCGGCGGCTGCTGTTGAACCACCAAGTGTACGTTTACCTATTTTGTGTTGTAATAAACTGTAAAATATGACGTGCATGTTTAACCTGTTGTACAGAACTCCAAATGATCCGTGAATGGACGAGAACACGTAGCTAATCCGTATGAGCTAGCTCAGGTGTGAATTATAGCGCTGGTGTAATGCATGTTAACAAACTATCTGCTCTAATCCATCAACTCAGCGTTTTCAGCGTTCCTCCGTCATTTTAGCCTTTCCCCCGCTGTCCTCCTGCTTAAATATTTCCCCGTCGTTATCCCTTCCAGTGAAATGGAACGCACAACAAGTGGAAAACTTTTACATTGTTTTACATTGTTTTTAACAGTGCTTTTTACAGTCAATGGGTAGGGGCTCTGTAGTAGTGGACGGTGCTTCAGCGCTATGAGCCGACACGGCTACAGCATCCGAGCAAAGTACCGCCTGTATATTCACTACTTTGAGACTTAATTTTACCTATGTAACAATGTTCATATTCACTCAAAATTGACAAGGTGATTAGTGACGACTCTTTCTTTGAGCCGATATTATTTTGACCTTACTGGGTCTTTAAAACCCACTTACGCAGTTTCCACCAGGATTGTGACATTCGTCACTCTTGACTCTTACTGAAATTTTAGACTTCTGGCGAACAGTTGCCATTAACCCCACCAAAAGTTCACTACAAGTTTGCCATTACTGGCAAAATGTTTTGGCAAATCAATGGTAAATACATTTGTCACTAGTGGCAATTTGTCACTATTGCCAGAACATTGCCACAAGTTTCCCACTAGTGGCTGACAATGGCTAACTTGTGGCAACATATTCTGGCAAACTCCACTGTTCACTACAAATTAACCACAAGGTTGCCGCAAACATTTTGTTTTTGTAACAGCTTTCTTAGTTCGTATTATGAATCTGCATCTTCTGCATATCCTCAAACGTGACCATGTTTGCAAATCAGCTTTACTCACTGTACATAAACAGGACTAAGGTAACAGCTGAAATACAGCTTGTGTGTGTTTGCGTGTGTTTTACCTTGCATCCCTGTAGGTCCGAATTCTTGGCGTGTGAGAAAGATGGCGTGGTCGTGATACTCTTTGTCGTTGGTGTCCTTCCTCTGCTGCTCGAACGCCCAGCGACAAACGTTCTCCAGACTCTGAGACGGGTTCCCCAGTTCGATCAGACTTGAGGACTGCAATCAGACAATAAACAACCTTAAAAATCTTCATTAATGGCGGCGTATCTGGAAGAGCTGGAGAAACTTGTTTTAGCTTTATTTACACAGTTTGAATAAGGCAAAAAAAAAACTAGAATTATGTGATCAAACCCCTAATCTGTGCTACTCTTCCAGCTGTTTTCTTGCATGGTTGATCTCATGCATCCAATCTCTACATCTCGAAAACATCTAGTTCAAACGCTGCCGCTAATGCCAAGATGCGATTTCTCTCCATTGTAAAGATAATCTCTTTTGTGTCTGCTAAACTACCGATCTTAAATGAACACATTACAATGTTTACATGAAATAGGAACGAATGCGAAATTGCCTGATACTGCTTTTCGTAACTTAGCAACAACAAGCACTGAGAGAAGCACCAAAAAAGCACTCGGGAAGTGAGGTTTTGACCACTATCAGCTCAAAAAACACATTTGGTGCACACAGGCCCTGAGCATGGTATCAAGGAGATCAAACTGAAAATTAATCATCAACTTATGCGAGAACCACAAGTGTTGCATGAACAAAAAGCTAAAATGGATGTAATGGCAGTGCAAACTGACAAATTTGATACACTGAATACGAATCTGAGCACTGAACGCCCAGAGTTAGCAATCTAGACCGAGGCTGGAGAGAAAAAACTATTTTAAGCAGCCAAAAAGACAGATGCTAAGGTCAAAGTTAATCTTAAGATGATCACACACAAGTGAGTGATTATTAGTTATTGTGAACACAGCACAGCACAACAAAATGTGACCGCTGCATTTGGTACATCCGTGAAGGAGGAGTGGGGAGCTTTTATTTTGGCAGCGCCTGAGAAGCAGTGCTTAATACCTTGCTCATGAGTACCTTAGTGGTACCTTTACTGGTCTGGGACTTGAACCGGCAACCCTCTGATCATAAGGGCAACTCCCTAACCGCTTCACTACCAACTGCTCAGAGTATTATATGGGTCTTTACTGAAAAAATTTAGATGGTTACCAAATAGAATTGGGCGGCACGGTTAGCACTGCCGCCTCACAGCACGAAGGTCCTGGGTTCGAACCCCGGGGATGGCTGTAGGGCCTTTTTGTGTGGAGTTTGCATGCTCTCCCTGTGTTCGCGTGGGTTTCCTCTGGGTGCTCCGGTTTCCTCTGACGGTCCAAAGGCATGCAATAAAGGTTAACTGGTGACTCTAAATTGGCCTCCGTCAGGTGTGAATGTGTGTGTGTGTGCCCTGCGGTGTGTTGGCTCCTGCCCAGGGTTGTTCCCCGCCTGCGGCCGCAAGTTCCCGGGATAGGCTCCAGTTCCCCCGCAACTTATGCGGTTCAGATAATGACTGACTAATGATAATGACCAAATAGAAGCAGTTTACGAGATTTTGTTTTTCTAACAGGATCTGAAAAATTTTATTTTCAACAAACCCAGACTGAGGCATCTAACTTTTTAACGCAAAATCAAGTAAGTTACCAAGAATTTGCAATACAAATGGATTTATTTTACTGTAAAGAGAAGAGAGATCTCTTGGTTTGGCACCAAAAACACAATCTTAAGATGGAAATTTAGATGTGACCAAAAAGAGCCAGGTTGCTGGGTTATTTCCAGCAGGATCTGACACTTTTTTTTTTCCAGCACTCAGTTCTAATTTCCGAAATAAGTATATTTTCAACAAACCCAGACTTCAGAACTATTTCCAGCATCGAAGCTGAGCGACGCTGTGGTCAAAGTTGCCACAAATTTGCAAACAAACGGCTGCCGCATGTTTATGGGAACCAGTCACAGGTTTTGGATGACTGTCACACCCGGATTACAGCCACTGAGTCTTTCTGCGTTGGCCGAATGCTTATATAAACCACATACTGCACAATATTAAATAGCAAAACAAGGCCTGAGAGACCTGATAAAACAGCTGTTCAAAAATCATTTCCCAAGATCTGGAAGGAATGCAATCTTCCCAGATCCTTTCACACAACAACCCACTGGTGTTGGAGAAATCACTCAAAAATGAGACACCATTCTTATGTCACATTTCTTCTCCTTTGTGGATGATGAGGTCAAAAATAGAGTCCACAAAAACTGAATTTTATCATTACAAGTTGGTTAAAATCTAGAGTATTTTCACCAGTTAAAAAGTAGCTAAAAGATGAAGATCTTGAATCTTCAACTGGTCCATAAAAATCAGTTTGATGTGAACATCTGTGATGTGTGATGAGTTCTATGTAAGAAATGTATAGCAAGTAATCATAATATAAAGCTAATATGTCACCAGAGATTAAGGAATCATGTTAATTTGAAATACTGATCTCACTGACAAAATTAGTAGCCAGAATATTCACATTTTAAAATTTAATTTGAAGAACGTAAATCGTGTTTATGTTTTGATTTTGTCTTTTGTCCTGTAGCGCTACCCACCGCTATTTCCCAATCACCAAGTCAGTAGCATCTCATTGCCAGTTACCACTGAGCTGCAGCTACTAGCATTTTGGATTACATTACATAACTGACGTTACTAAAACTAAAAGGGCTCGCTATGACTCTCAATAACGTCTTGACCAAAGCAGAAATAAAACGAGGATCAGCAGAGGGGATGAGTTTGAAAGATGGAGACGATTGAAAGCGGAGAAGAAATTCAAGTCAGATGCGGAAGTGGCTAATTCTCTACTGGAACTTGAATCATCACTAGACGTAGGGATGAATAATTCAACTACTTTCAACAGTTGAATAACGTTATTCATGTTGGATCGTAGTTTGTAGCCCATGTGCAGGTGGGTCATTGAACCGACTGAATTGTTTGAGAAACAAAAACGGTGCCTTGTGATGGCTAACGTTAGCTTTGTGTAACGCTGAGACAGTGTGGTAACAGGGCAAACATTAACAAGCTAATTATGGCAATAACCAGAGGTGGAAAGAGTACTGAAAATTTGTACTCAAGTACAAGTACTGTTACATTGGTTAAAATGTATGAGTAAAATTACACACTTGAAAAACTACTCATAAAAGTACAAGTACCCAAAAAACCTACTTAATTACAGTAACGTGAGTATTTGTAATTCGTTACTTCCATCCCTGGCAATAACAAAGGGGGGGAGGAGGAGGGGAAACAACGCGCTACAGTATTTTGAATTTGACTGCAGTACCAGTTTTGGCCACAATCTTACATATAGCTCTGTTAAACAGAATTATGGATTCAAACCTTGACCACAATCAATCCTGCAACAAATGAAAAAACAAGCTCTAAGAGTAATTTGAGGGCCTTCAATGCCTTGAGGTGGTTATTGAGATGTTCAACTTGTCTTCTCCAGAGCGAGGAGGTAGCTACAATTAGCGCTACCAGCACAATTTTTCGGAAGCTTATCAGTAACGTAGCACACAACGCAAAGTAGTATTCTCTTTCACAGAAAAGGTATGTGTTACCAGTGTAGGGAGTTACATGTTACAAATAACATTACTTTTTGCTGTAACTCAGTAATCTAAGGCATTACTCAGGCTTGCTTGTTGGGGGTTTGGGCTGGTTATATGTAAAACGCTTTGTGACAATAATTGTCGATAAGAGTGCTATATAAATAAAATCGAACTGAATTGAATTACTAACAGATTTCAATAATATTATACTCGTTACATATTTCATTAACGTGTTACAACACACTTTATTGAAGACATCACCAACACTGTGTCACTGTTGGCACAAGAGAAAAATTTTGCAAGTAAAAAAGCTATTTTCTTCAGAGTGTTTTGCTACAGTCATTATGCTGCACCACATCGCCCTCCACTGGATGTACAATGAACTGCAGTAAACTACATTTTAGCATTTTAGAAAGCCAAGTCCTACTTCTGCAGTTATTTTTAGTGAAAGTAACTCAAACGTAATGCAGGAGTCGTATAACGCATGTAATGTAACTAATTACTTTGAAATAACCGTAACGAGTAATCTAGAATGTCTTACATTTTGGAACTTGCCCAACACTGTGTGTTACTGAACATAAAAAGGCTTCAGAAGGATCGTATGTATGGAAAGTATGCCTATTTTAGGAAACGTTAACTGTTTATAAATTTCTGATTTCATTTTGTCCTAACAATGAATCAGGCTGAATTTTGTTACGTCTTCTACTTGTGTCAATATATGAGTGACAAATAGAAAAATTAAAAGCGAGTCAATAAAATGTATAATCTCAGACAGAAACTAGTTCCATGTTGAGTCTTGACACCACTGTCCATCCACTCCTTCGGACCCTGACTCTTAATTCCATCCCTAATGCAGAACCCGGAATTTCGGCTGTTGTAAACAAGGCTCACAGCGTGGCACTAAAACCTCCATTCCGGGCAGAGTTTAGTTAAGCAGCAACTCCAGGTTCCGCATTAGGGATGGAATTAGAACCACGGTCCAAAGGAGACGATGGTGCTGTGCAGACTCAACATGGAATTATTTTCCATCAATGTTATTTACTGTTTTAAATTTCAGATTATTTCACGCATACCAAGTTTAACACAGTGAGTCCTTCTTAAAACAAAATTAAGAAACAGATTAAACCCAGATTAAGTCTGTTAACAAGGCTGGAATGTGTTTCAGTGCCGGTTATGACGTGGCTTTCAGAGCAGCAGTAACAACAGATCTGCTCCAGATGTCTGTCCCCAAGCTGCCTTTCTTCACTGGCCGAGTTCACGAACCCGGAGCCTTGTTGAGAAAAAAAAGGCCTGCGCTGGGCCGAGTCGAACAGCAGAGGGAGACGTTGCCATGGCGCTCAACATCAGCACCGGCAACGCTGTCACTCTTAACGTCGCCCCCTTGGTGATAATAACGCCATCAACACTTCACTAAAATAGCCGAGTCACCCATATGTTCTTATGCAATGTTGGAATCAAAGGAGGAAGAAAGATGAAAATAGAGCAGTGTTTAAAATTAGAACTAAGATGAATCATATTTGCCAAGATTTAGCAACAAAATCAGCGTGAATGGTTTAGAACAGCTTAAGATGCCCAGAGATAAAGTCTAATATCTGCCTGAATATTCATCGAAATCATGTTTTATTTGAATTATGTTATAATTATAATTATTACACTTTATCATTGTTACTGTGATTTATTGAGTAAGCCTCAGGGTAAGAGGATAAACTGTTTAACCACACTTTATCATTTTTGAATTAAGCATTATTAAGGCTTTCTTGAATAAGTAAGAGGTCCAGCGCTTTATTAATTTTATTGTGAATATTTTTTGAACGTGGAAAGTGTCCGAGGATGAGCTCTTTAACCAGTTAATAATTTTTATAATGAAACTTTTTGGACAAGTGTCAGAGTAAGAGCTTAATCTATTTAAACATTTTTTTAATTTTTAAAAGTTGAATAAAGTTTTTGTTACAATGAGAAAGAAGTAGTGACGGAGAAACTGGTGAATTGGTTCAAGTTGGTGTCGGGTAAAGTGGCGGAACGTGTGTGCGAGTCTCTGTGGTCCTGAACCCTTGCTCGAGATGCTGTGGGTCACCCCGGTGATCGGTGGGTGTCGCTGCCGACGGCAACCGTAGTCACAGTAATTGGGGATGATGGACAACCTGCTGGCAAGGCAGGCGGGGCATCATTCTGGCATGCCGGGAACGAGGGAGGAGGAGAGGAGAGAGAGGAGAGAGAGAGAGAGAGAGAGAGGTGGGTGTCTATTACAACAGTGGGAAAGAGATTGAGAGAGAAGAAGAGAAAGAGTGGGGGAAATAGGGGGACGGACAGAGCAAGAGGGAAGAAGTGAGCTCATAGGGAAGGAGGGATGGAGAGAGGACAGCAAAGAGGGAGAGAAAGAGATAGGGAAGGAAGGAGGAAAAAGGAGAAAGAGCTAGAGAGCAGGAGGGAGAAAATGAGAAGAAAGGAAAGAGAGAGCAGAACAGGAGGGAGAGACAGAGAGAACGAGGGAGGGCAGTAGAAAGAGGAGGGAAGGAGTGAGATAGGGAGAGGGAGGGAGGGTTAGAAATGGAAAGAAAATATTAGGAAAGAGAATGAGAGAGAGAGAGAGAGAGAGAGAGAGAGAGAGAGATGGGGAAAAGGCAGATGGAAAGATGAAAAGATAGGGAGAGAAGAAGGGAGTGGGGGAAGAGAGGGAGAGGAGGGAGGTAGGGAGAGAGATGGAAGGGGGAGCAGCAAAAGAGAGAAAGATGGAACAAGGGAAAGATAAGGAAACGAAAAGAAAAAGAGAGAAAGGGAAGAAGAGAGCAGGGGAAAATAGAGAGGGAGTTAAGGATGGATGGAGAGAATTAACAAAAGGAAGGGCAGAGGAGGAGAGAGATGGAGAGAGGGAACGGATGGAAAGAAAGTAAGGGTGTAGAGACCTTAACAATAGAAAGGGGAAGTGTGGAGAGGGGTGAGATGGACAGAGTGGAATAAATGAAACAGAGAGAGTGGGAGAGAGAGAGGGAGAGAGAGAGATGACCACTGTGTTTGGTCAGTAGTCGAATGTGGGACAGTTTGGCTTGTGCGGTTTAATCCAGACGTGGCATGACCAGAGGCAGCAGTTTGGACGCTTGACACCATCTGCCCTGACGCTGCCCTCACCGTCAACTCCTGCCCCCATTACCTCAGCAGTCCTCACTGCTGACCCCACTCACCACACTGACCCCAGTATCCCATCAGGCCTCAGGCCCCTCAGATTAAAAACGCGGGGCGGGTTTTTCCACAAGGCTGAATTTTCAGTGAGTGATTATTTGTCATTGTGAACACAGCACAGCACACAGTGCACCACAACCAAGTGTGACCTCAGCATTTGACCCATCGGTGAATGAGCAGTGGGCAGCTTTTTTGGCAGCATCCAGGGCGCAGTGCTTGGGAATGGTACCTTGCCTATAAGTACCTCAGCGGCACCTTTATCAGTCCAGGACCCTCTGACCACGGGGCCGACTCCATAACGGTTACACTACCGCCCAGCTGCCTCATCTAATCACTGATTTAGAATTTACAAACGGTCAATCCTGCTGATAAAAAGTCACCTGCGTTCAACACATATCACATAAGAGGCACTTGGTAGCAGAACGGTTAGAAAGTTCTCCCTGTGATCGGAAGGGCGCCGGTTCCAATCCCTGACAGGTAAAGGTACCACTGAGGTAATGCCCCCAAACACTGCTCCCCGGGCGCTGATTGAACTGTCCGCTGTTCCTTCGTCCTGGTGCACTGTGTGGTGTTCTGTGCTGTGTTCACAATGACTAATAATAACTTTCACATGATAAAGAGCAACTAAAATAGTCTTGCATTTGAATAAAAATAGACCTTCTGATCAGTATAAAGTAACGTTGTAATATTACAACATTAAATTGATCAAAACATTGATCTGACTTTATGTATATATCAGTCAGATCAATGTTTTTATTTTGGTTGTTGGATGTTATGGGCTCGTTGATCACAGAATCAATGTATTGATGTAGGTCGATGTATCACCGCACTGCTAAAACACACAACGCACCACCAACACTAAACTAGAAATACATTTTATAGGCTTTTTCGCAGGACAAAAACAGTGAGTATGACGAAATATACACGGCTTTGATGACACCATTGCGTTCGGAAGTCCCCCAGTTCTGTAAAGTTTCAGTTGGTGTTACTTGGATGTGTAGTGTTAAAGCACTCATGAAAAATGTCTGGAATGTCAGAATAATATTCTAGGAATTCTGCTGTAATATCTCCAGGTTTTGTAGAAGAGCATAACGATGATGTGTATACGGTGTGCATCAGATACATCATATTCTGTACAGTGTTTCAGATGTAAGACTACGTTACATCTTGCGGAAAACGCACTTGCCCCACTTCTCTTCATCGCCAAGTCACATGTGTCAGCCGTGCAGCACGAACACTCGTTCCGAGCGCGACCGGCCGGACTGCAAATTACAACGAGAAGCTGATGGATTACATGAAAAATGAAGATGTCAGAATGCAGAGCTAATAGGAAACGGTCATTTGTAACTACGGAAATACATTTCCTGGTTTAAAATTTTCAACACGAGTGGAACGGAAGGCGGCTGAATGTGTGACCTTCTCTCAGCTCTGCCAAACGTTTAATTTTTTTTTCATATATATATAT
>JAVGVS010000546.1:215000-226000 GCA_032718565.1 Distichodus sexfasciatus | reverse complement strand
ACCACCTCCATCACCAAAAAAGCACAGCAGCATCTCCACTTCCTGAGCCAGGAAGTGTAACCCTGACACATTTTTCCAGTGTCAAAAGGTACTGGAGGCTTACATTGGTGAAATGATGAAAATTTCAAAATTGCAAGTAGAAATATATCGCGGTACATCTGATCACTAAACTGAAAAGCCAAAAGTGCAGCAAATTAAACTTGAATTATTTAAAGTGTCTTTATTTTTAGTCAGATCACCATTCCAGTCTTCCCTGACTGAAAACAAGACAGCAACCCCTGTTTTGTGTTAGTATATTAAATTACATTGTTTTTCCCCCACAGTCAATTTCATGAGGTCTCACAATAATAGTGTCTTTCACTGTTCTAGGTTAAATTCAAGGGCAGAAGTCTGGAGTGTGCATAAGGCTTTTGTTAGAGCCATTTTGTGTGTATGAATGTGTGAATATTTAGATTTAATGTTTGTAGCTGTTTGCAATAGAAAGTAGAGAAATATTTCTGGAACCTCCAATAACTTTCCATGTACAGTGTTACGTAATAGAATTATATTACTCAGAGGTGGACAAAGTAGTTAACTTCATTACTTAAGTGAAAGTACAGGTTCCACAAGTCAAATGTTACTCCTATACAAGTGAAAGTCGTACAGTCAAATTTTTACTTAAGTTAAAGTACTGAAGTACTTGTTTTAAAAAATACTTAAGTATTAAAAGTACATCTTTCACCGCATTGTTGCATTATTGCCCCAACACTTACAACACCTAATGCCTCTGACTAGCTTGTAGAAGCTGTAGAATAAGGAACTGGTAGAATGTTACAGAATGAAACACAACCTGAACTGATAAAGAAAACCAGGCATTAGTTTATTTTATTAATTAATTGTAAGACTACACACCAATCAGCTCTACACCTCTAGCTTCATGGCTTTCCAACAGCAACAATGTTTTAATCAGGACAGAAAACAGCAGAACTGTCTGAACTTGGTTTTATAGTTCCAGTCTAATAATAATAATAATAATAATAACTTGGATTTATATAGCGCCTTTCAAAAAACCCAAGGACGCTTGAGAGGAACAATTAAGGAAGGGAGGGTTGGAGACCAAACGCTGTAGTAAATGGGTATGCTTTGAGACATTTTTTGAATAAAGTCAGTGATGAGGCATTTCGAATGTGCCGAGGTAGGTTGTTCCACAATGTGGGAGCAGCAACACAGAAAGCTCTGTCACCATAGGTCCGCAGTCTGGTACGTGGGACAGTGAGCTGGTCCTTGTCAGAGGACCGCAGGGACCCAGCCTGGGTGTAAGGATGGAGGAGCTCAGATAAATACTGAGGGGCGAGAGCGTGAAGCGATTTTTAGGTAAGGAGGAGGATTTTGTAAGTAATACGAAACTTAACTGGCAGCCAGTGAAGCTGCATGAGGGTTGGGGTAATATGCTGCCTAGGGTAAGTTTCCAAATAAAATACTACTCAAGTGAAGTACAGATACTCAAAAACCCTACTTAAGTACAGTACTCAAGTAAATTTACTTAGTTACTGTCCGCCTCTGATATTACTGCGACATGTTAAATGTACTAGTATGTAACAGTAGAAGTAATACGTGCCTTACGTGTCGTAATCTGAGGTATATATAGGATGTAAGAATGTAAAAGAACTAGTTTCACATTGAATGTGATAGAGCTGACAGCTCAGGAGAGTTACAGTTTTTGACCGTCACCTAACGCCACGTAAAGTATCTTTGTAGTCTTAGGGATTCATTTCTTGCTTGTAAAACTTTGAATTGTAGTAAAGAAAAGACGACGAAAGACAACTCAAGACTCAAGACTCTTTTTTGGTACGTGTCGCGTACAAAGACAACTCTAGAGCTCTCAGCAAATGAGACGCGTTGCGCTGCTCTCACAGCTTTTTTACCCATATGTCCTTGTTTAATGATTGTCGACTTCAGGAGAACTCACCCCACCCACATACCACTCAGCATCCACGGTTCCACGGTTGAGACTGTAAAAAACACCAAGTTCCTGGGAGTTCACATCTCAGACGACCTCACCTGGACCACCAACACCACCTCCATCACCAAAAAAGCACAGCAGCATCTCCACTTCCTGAGACGGCTGAAGCGAGCCAACCTCCCCCCCCCACCCTCATCGTTTTCTACAGGGGCACCATAGAGAGCATCCTGGCCAACTGCATCTCCGCCTGGTTCGGTAACAGCACTGTTGCTGATAACAGGCAGCTTCAAAGGATTGTCAAAGCACCTGGCAACATCATCGGTACGTCCCTCCCACCGCTGCAGGACATCTTTTACAAACGCTGCATCAGGAGGGCCTCCTGCATCGCGCTCGACCTCTCACATCCTTCACACAAACTCTTTATACTCCTCCCATCCGGCAGACGCTATCGCAGCATCAGGACATGATCCACCAGAATGCATCAGCCACGTCGTCTCGTCTCTCTATGTATCTGTACAGTATATAGCAGAGGTGACAATAAAGTTGACTTTGACTTTGACTTTAACATTTCTAACGTTGCAAATGTTTTTTGAAAATATGCACTACGTTATATTTTTTTGTAGATATGAAAATGCACATCAACACATTCAGTCACTAGACTGGTTAATTTCCCCTAAATTAAATTATAAAAGTCAGGAGACTACATTTGAAATGCATTTAATCTTTTCTCTGAGTATTAGCAAAAAGTGGCAGAAAAAAAGATAAAACAAAAGGTAAAAACAAAAACCATGAGCATCAGTGCTAAAATAACTTTACAAAAATGTCAAGCACAATAATGGACAGCACAGTAAGAAGGTTCTAGGTTTGATCCCCAGGACAGCCATGTAGTCTTTCTGTGGTCCGTGGGCAGTTTGTGTACTGTCCCCATGGATGTTCTCTGGGTGCTCCAGTTTCTTCCCACAGTCCAAAAGCACGTGCTATAGATTGATTGGTTAATCTTAATTGGCCCTATAAGATGTGACTGTGAGTGTGTGCCCAGGGCTGGTCCCAGCCTTGCACCCGTGGTTGCGGAATAGGACCCTTAATAGGGATTAAGTGGGTTAGATAATGAATCAAGGACAATAACCTGTTAACAGGCTTATTTTTACAAAGGTATATCTACCCACCATCAGACTAGTGATAGCTTCTTCCCACAAGCCATCAGACTCTTGAACTCACTCCCAGCCATCACACTTCCCCCCACACACACACCTGGACTGCGGAAAAACTGATTCTGTTGCACCACTGCACTTTACTTTACACACCACCGTCACTTTGGTGCACAATAACTACCGCAGTGTTATGACACTGCACTGCTGCCACTTATTTGCACAACATTATACGCTGCTGTACAAATGTTTGCACATACACTGAACATTGTACACATAAATAGCTGAATATAGTATCTGTCATATTATAACCTTTCTACCTCTTGCACATCCAATGTAAATGTAAAATGTCAATTTGCACCTGTTTAAATGTTTGCATATTTGCACATATACTGAACATTGTACTTGAAAATAGTCCGGATATAGTATCTGTCATATTATAACTCTACCTCTTGCACATTCAGTGTAAATGTCAATTTCAACCTGTTAAGAATACTGCATCCTGACTTGACTAAATTTTTACCTCTATGTCTATTTCTAGCTTCTAATTATATTTAAAACTCCCAGTCTAGTTTAAAATGTATATTGCATATTGTATAGTTTAAAATGTTTATTGTTTAATGTATATTTTAGTATTTCTACTTATTTATTGTCTATCCCATGTGCCTAGTTGTGCCACTGCCTATTTATTCTCTGTTCTACTGTTCTCTGTTTGTTTGCACTGGAAATAACCTGGAGCCAAGTCGTCTCGTCTCTCTATGTATCTGTACAGTATATAGCAGAGATGACAATAAAGTTGACTTTGACTTTGACTAAAGAGGTCAGTGAGGACTTCATATTCCTCACTGTAAAGGCTCAGAAGGATAGAAAAGGCTGTAGATGTGTTCACAGACAATGTACAGTTCCAATTTAAACCTAGAGAGCCTGCATCGTGAAGTTCCAGATCACAGCTCACTAGTCTCAGCGGATGTGAGTGAAAGGCACCCCTACTCTTTAAAAGAAGATTGAGGTCAGCAAGCCCTCATGCATCATTTCCTTTAAATTTTTTGAAGGACCTGAGCAACCCTACAGTACAATTTCAGAAAATACACTCCAGAACACTTTGTGCTAGCAATGACTCTGTGGACATCAGCTAAGAGACTACTGCCATGAAAAAGTAGGAGGTGTAAATCACAAGTTTCAGCTCAATATGATTTTAGACAACAATTTGCCTAGCAATTTCCGTAAGTCTGCAATGATTATGATATTGATCCAAAAGCACCCAGTATAGGTTAATTGCCGACTCCAAATTGGCCCTCTAAGGTGTGAATGGGAGTGTGATTATGTATGTTCGTGCCCTGCGGTATGATGACTCCTGCCTAGGGTTGGTCCCCGCATTGGGCCCATAGTTCCCGGAATAGACTCCAGTCCCTGTGATCTCGATAGGGATTAATCAGTGTGATAATGAATGAATGGTTTACCACAATCACTTCTATTAATATCAAATCACAAAAAGCTGCTAAAATTGTATTTGACATTTTTATTATGAATGAATTAATTCCTGAGTTTACATTCCGTGAAACGTGTTTGTTGGAGCCATTTTGTGTTGCATTAATGTTAGAATATTTGGATTAATATTTCATAACTTTTTGTAGTAGAGCTTTAATTCTAATTTGAATATTTCTGGAACAAATACGTAACAACAGTAGTGATATGTAGTCGCTCTATGCGCCGTAATCTGACTGGCTCCAGAAATATATATAAAGAAGTAAGAACATAGACAGACTGTAGAAGTGGGTTGAAGCCAAGAACTCAGAAGCACTAGTCTTTTGAGCGTCACGTAAAGTCCCTTTGTAGTCCTAAGAATTCATCTTTTGCTTGTAAAAGTCTAAGTTGTAATAAAGATAAAGACGCCGTAAAGGGTCTGGAGGTGTGTGGTCTAGATGGACAAGAGTACATTAGATTGCCAGATGTGTATACACACTCATACCTGCAAAGAAAGCTAACATACCACAGAAAAAACACTGACTTGAATCTAGTACATCTTCCAGAATTAGTCAGAGTTAGACATTGGTCTTCTTATCGGTGCCAATGCTTACAAAGCCATGGCATCATGGGAGGTTGGTACTAGTCAGAACAAAGGGCCATATGCTGTGAAAACTGCCCTGGGCTGGGTAGTCAACGAGCCAATTAGCAGGTACCAAGAGCAGGAATTGGACGATGTTAAAGAACAAAATTCCCTCGTTAATCACATTTCCGTATCAGACATTGGGGATATGCTGATAAGCCGATTTTCCAGAAGATAGGTGTGAAGACAAATGAGAGCCATCACAACATGACAAGCAGTTCATGCACGCTGTGTCGACATCGGTACAGCTTACAAATGGCCACTGCTGCATTAAATTGCCTTTGAAAAGTGATTAAGTTAAGATGCCATGCAATTGAGGAATAGCTGAGCAAAGGCTCAATTCTTTAAAGAGGAAGCTTAGTAAAAATCCAGACTTCTTTCAAGAGATATTAAAAATGTAAAGAAATTTAAACATTCTAAAGAAAGGTTACGCCATAAAAGTTCTGGAAGAACAATTGAGTCGTAGTGACGGTAGAATGCGGTTTAACACGCATCACGGGGTGTACCACCCGAAAAAAGAAAAAGCGGAGGGTTGTGTTCGACTGCGCAGCCACTTTTCAAGGAGTGTCATTGAACGACCAGCCACTACATGGGCCTGATCTCATAAACACCCTTCTCAGAGTTCTGCTGAAGTTTAGGCAGGAGCCTATCGCTCTGATGGTAGACATAGAATCCATGTTCTTTCAGGTGTGAGTTCCTGATGAAGACGCAGATTTACTGTGTTTCTTATAGTGGCCAGAAAATTCATCTTTTGCTTGTAAAAGTTTTAAGTTGTAGTAAAGATAAAGACATCAAGAGAAGAGACTGGATTCAAGACTCTTATTTTGGATAGGTGTCGCGTGCGAAGAATTTTCGGAGTTCGAGGCTCGTGAGACAGCGTGAGCTGCACTCACAGTGTTCTTGTGTGTAATAAAAGCTGTGATGAAAACAGCTGATATATCTATGCCTGCTAGGCGATACGTCTTCTGTTACAATATGTGTGACGTCTGTTCAGAGTTTCCACCGTGGATTGATGCTTGTTGGTTGGGCTCGTTGGTCATTGAATTGATGTTTCAACATAGATCAATGTATTCTTACACCCACGGGCAGATTAAAATGCACATGGACCCCTAGGCTACATTTTCTGTTAGCCCCTTCCCACAGTGAAAGTGAGTGATTATTTGTCATTGTGAACACAGCACAGCACAGCACAGCACCACAACGAAATGTGATATCTGCATTTGACCCATCCGTGAAGGAGAAGTGGGCAGCTAACAAGGGCAGCGCCCGGGGAGCAGTGCTTGGAGACAGTACCTTGCTTATGAGTACCTCAGTGGTGACTTTACCAGTCCTGGATTCGAAACTGCAACCTTCTGAGCACGAGCTGAACACCCTACCATTACCTAGACCAGCGTTTCTCAATCCCAGTCCTCGGGGCCCACCACTCTGCACATATTCGGTATTTCCTGCACTGTCGCATGCTGTTCCTACGTTGCTAATTAGCTAATCAGCAGCATCAGCTGTGCTGTGGGTCAGGAATGTCGAATCTGTGCAGAGCGGTGGTCCGTGAGGACTGGGATTGAGAAACACTAACCTAGACTACATTTTCTGTTAGCCCCTCCTCACAGGTTTATTGTAATGAATTTATATTTTTACTGGCCAATCGGGGCCCCCCTGGCAGGCTGGCACACGTGGGGGCCCCTAGGCTCAAGCCATATCTAGCCTGTGCGTCAATCCACATCTGCTTACACCCCCATGGAAAAGAGACCAGAGACACCGATCACAGATTATCTAGCAGGAGATCTCCCAGACATTTTAAGGCTGTACTAAGAAAGACTGTTGCCAAAAGACTGACATCCCATTGACCTTTAGTGTCTGACCAGTCCACATCGGCGTATTCCTTTACCACAATTGCACCTGCTGAGAAAAAGCCTAGCTTAAAGAGTGCCTGGCTTAGAGATAATCTCTCCCTTGCTACAATAGGGGACTGGGAGGGAGATACAGTATTTTTAGGGCTGTTGTGACTGCAGTGGTATTGAGGTCAGAGCTCTGGAAAAGCAGAGGCAGTTACGGCGGAAACCACTCACTTTCACTCAGTGAGTGCAATTGATTCGTTGAGCAGCCGTTTGGAAAGAAACAAACCTGCACCAAAAACAAGGAATTCAGGCAATGGTTTCATTGTATACAATATCTGAAGCCCACACTCATTCATCCTTAAGATTCCAGCTCAATTTAACAAAGAAATGTATCATTCGCATAATCAATTGGATGGAAAATCTTCACACACACGCTCTCAAATACCTTTCAAAATCCCTGAAAAGATTATTCCTGCTGCACTGCACTTTAAGCACCACAGCAGAACCATGTCTCGCCCTGCATTCAACCCACGTTAGCTTAGAAGGACATTTTAAGCAATTTAATCATACTGTTTATTCCATCTAATAGAGAAGAAGAGGATTCTAATTGAAAGTGAGAGATTATTTGTCATTGTGAATACAGCACGGCACACAGTGCACCTCAACAAAATGTGACCTCTGCATTTGACCCATCCATGGAAGGAACAGTGGGCAGCTAACATGGGCAGCGTCCGGGGAGCAGTGCTTGGGGATGGTACGTAGTTCCTTGCTCATGAGTACCTCAGTTGTAACTTTACCAGCCCTGGACTCCGATCATGAGGTGAACGCCCAAACCGTTATGCTACCAACTGCTCCATTATGAGATCATTAGGAGAAAAGAATTCAGACTAAAAGATCAGTGGGCCATTATACTACCACCTCTCCCAAACTCTCATAGATCAGTGGCGACTATCTGCTTTTTCAGCTGTTTCCTCCTTCCACTGTTGAACCCCAGCAGCAGACACTGTAACGCAGGAGGTAGATCTGTGTGTCGGTCGGTGCTGTAACTTCATTTCTCTGTTCCTGTCACAGCGTGAGCATGTAAAGTTTTCAGTGGTTAATTGCTGGTTTTCTCTTGCAGATGGCTTCTGCCAATGAGAGCCGGTATGGACAGAGAGAATCTGCAGATCAAAACTTTGATTACATGTTGAAGATCCTCCTCGTTGGCAACAGCAGCGTAAGGAAAACCAGCTTCCTGTTCCGCTATGCAGATGACTCATTCACTCTGGCCTTTTTAATTTTTAAATAAGAAAACCTTGGTGGATGTCAATCTTTATGAAAACTATGTGAGTGGGTTTTAAGCGGTTTTAAATTTCTTCTTCAGAACAGTTGGTGAAGGGACCCAATAAATGTTTACAAATTGAAGGAAAAACTAAGATGCTTTTGAAACAGGAAAGTGCAGAACAGACAACAGAGAGAGGAGAGGAGAGAAGAGAAGCAAGCATCACATCTTTTTGGGGGATAATATCACAGTATCAAACTGTTCCTTCCATTTGTACACTACATTCCCATCAATACTTCAAACATCATCTCCTGTTCTGTGATCTAAATCTCCTCCTGAGTGCCCTGGAAACTGCAGCATGTCAATAGTTTGATCGCACGTGTCTGCAGTTTTTCCCACAAAGGAGCTTTTGGACCTACACAGGTAGAAATATTCAGTTCTGCCTACAGCAAAATGGATGTAACAATGTTAAGAGTATGAAACACCCTAATCATTTCAACATGAGCAGCCTAATATCTTACATATTAAATCTTTTATCTTTAAGAATTATGTTTGACCAAGACTTTTGACATAGGACAGCAAAGTGCAGACCTGTAATAAGCGTGAACACAGAAATGTAGAGCAAAAGAAAAACATTAAAGTAGAGCAAGAGTGTGTGTGAAAAAGAAGCATGATAGAGATAGGAGAGGCCTTTGAAAAATGAGAGCCGAACTGACGAAACGAATCAAACAGCAGGAATAAGTCAGACAGCACAGACTGACACATCAGAGAGAAGTCCTTTTTCGTTTAATGATGGTACCGTGTGATTACTAATCTCAATAGCAGAGTGCCGTCTGCTTCCCAGGGACGAAGTTGTGTCTCAAAGTGATCAGCTGAGGAGAGAGACACTTAATGAACAGTTTGGCACTAGATGTAACGAGGAAGACACAAACCAAGATCTAAGACCCAGTTGAGACAAGAGATCACTCAGGTTTTTCTTGAGGTGTGTCATCATACACAAATTGCTTTCTCTCCCTCTTTCCTCCTCTAGCCTTAATATGTCAACATGGGTTTAAAGAAACAATGCAAAACTACAACAGTGTTTAGCCTATTTATGCATGAGCCAATCAACTTTGTATTTTGTATATAACTTTGCATTCATTTGGTAACACCAAAATCACATCAGAGTGTCCGATTACGCAATTCACTTCAAAATAGCATCAGCTGCTAAATCCCAATCCCAAAACACTACTGAAATTGGGCCAAACTTGCAATTGGTTGCACTACTTGCTGCAAATCTAACTCTCAATCACTCAAAAGTTGCTAACACAGTATAAGAGTAGTAATAAAGTGGTGTAATGTTTAACACACAATGAAACAAGACTGGAGAGGATGTGGACGTGGAGAGTAACAGGTAAACAGTGGGCAAGGTCAAAGACAGAGGTCAGCCATAAAATTACAGCCACTGTCACTGACCATGTTCATGGTCATGTGCCGCATCAATTACAGTTTTTCTTGATTGCTTTGACCTGCTTAAAGAAACTAGGATCCACTCGGTTTTCATCATCCCTCTCTCAGCAGAGCAGAGGACACCTCTTGCAAATGTGTCAACACTTGGATTGACACATTTTTCCCAGTTAACACGGATATCATTCAAGCAGTCCAAACTCCGTTGTTTAGGCTATAATAACCAAACAGAAACCATATATTCCTATTAGAAACTACCTTCACACAAATCTTCAGTTAGCAATAGGTCTGCAAGCCTTAAAAGGTGCCACGTCTCTGTTGTTCTTTGCAAGCATGGATGGAGGAGGTCTAAGGCAGATGAGAGTGAGAGTAACAGGTAGAGGGGTCCGAGGAAGAGGAGTCCGTGTGCAAGGTGGAGGTGTAGTTGGAAGGACTCAAGTTTCAGATGAAATTCGGGCAACTGTTATTGATCACGTTATCAATCATGACCTTTCACCTAGAGAAGGTGGACAAAGAGTCCAATCTGTTCTATACAGAAACACTGTTGCATCCATTGTCAGAACTTTTCGGCAGGATAACAGGTAATGTTGCTGTACAGTATATACAGAAATACCTTCAGTGATATACTTTATGTAATTGTTTCCTCATACCCATTACGTGTATTCTTTATAGAATCCAAAGGCTACCATTCTGTGGTGGTAGAGGGACAATTTTTAGTGCAGAGCAGGAGGCAGCCGTTGTGAACATGGTTGTGGCAAACAATCCCATAAGGCTGCATGAAATCAGGGCAGCAGTGATCGCAGATCATGACATATTTAGGAACATCAACAATGTGAGCCTGACCACCATTGACCATGTCCTAAGAAGGAACCATATGACTATGAAGCAGCTCTATGGAGTTCCATTTCAAAGGAACTCTGACGTTGTGAAGGAGGCCAGATGCCAATATGTGGAGGTAAGGAAACATTACTATACTGTAATGCCTTGTCATATCATGCAGTTAGAGTCAACTGGAGTCACTTTTCATTGTAATTTTGCCTTTTTTTACTTAAAGAATAATGGAGCTTGAAGCTGAGGGGGCACATCATGTGTTCATTTATGTTGATAAAAATGACTTCAATCTCTGTAAAGTGAGGAGACGTGGAAGGAACCTCATTGGGTACAGGGCCACTATTACAGTTCCAGGACAGAGGGGCACCAACATAACCATGTGTGCTGCCATCTCCAATGATGGTGTCCTATGCCATATCCCCACTATTGG